>JARQOC010000388.1:0-86370 GCA_033576535.1 Allobates femoralis
TGATAGGATAAGAAAAGTGTCCAAAATATCAATGTAAACTTGGGCATTTATTGAAGATGTAATGACAGCCATCTCTCCCCAGTGCCTTTACCTGACATGGAGCCCCATTTCATCAATGACTGTGGAAATTTGCATGTTCTCTTCAGGCAGTCATCTTTATAAATCTCATTGAAACAACACCAAACAAAAGTTCCAGCATCATCACCTTGCCCAATGCAGATTCATGATTCATCACCGAATATGACTTCATCCAGTCATCCACAGTCCAGGATTGCTTTTCCTTAGCTCATTGTAACCTTGTTTTGTTCTGTTTAGGTGTAATGATGGCTTATGTTTAGCTTTTCTGTATGTAAATCCCATTTCCTTTAGGCGGTTTCTTACAGTTCGGTCACAGACATTGACTCCAATTTCCTCCCATTCGTTCCTCATTTGTTTTGTTGTCCATTTCCTGTTTTGGAGACATATTGCTTTAAGTTTCCGGTCTTGACGCTTTGATGTCTTCCTTGGTCTACCAGTATGTTTCCCTTTAACAACCTTCCCATGTTGTTTGTATTTGGACCAGATTTTAGACACAGCTCACTATGAACAACCAACATCTTTTGCAACATTGCGTGTTGATTTACCCTCTTTTAAGAGTTTGATAATCCTCTCCTTTGTTTCAATTGACATCTCTCATATTGGAGCCATGATTCATGTCAGTCCACTTGGTGCAGCTCTCCAAGGTGTGATCACTCCTTTTTAGATGCAGACTAACAAGCAGATCTTATTTGATGCAGGTGTCAGTTTTGGGAATGAACATTTACAGGGTGATTCCATAATTTTTTCCTCAGAATTGAGTGATTCCATAATTTTGCCCCCTGCTTAGTCTACAAAAGTAACCGTTACTGGCTAGCACATTTTTTTTCAAAATTTCTTTTATGGCCACTTTACACATCCCAACATCGTTTCGATATTGTATACAACGGCACGGGAGCAATCATTTTTTTGGATGAAATCCAAGATCGCATAGATGTCACACAGGGCGATATCGGCAGGCAACACAACTGCGATGTCTACACCCCCTTGTACGAGTGACCCAGGAACGACCATTTAACATGGGAGTGAATAGGGGAAGTTGCTCTCCAAGTCGGTGTTGGGCTGTCACACAGAACAATCCTGCCAGATCGTCAATCCAATATCGGCCAGTTGGAGAGCCTGCTCATTTCTCCCCCGATATCGTTTTGGCATCGTTCTTGCATCGAATTGGTCATTTACACCATACAACGCAAGAACAATATCGGCGCCAACGCACGAACCACGTGACTTTTTATCGAAGTTGGACGACGATATCGGGACGTGTAAAGTGGCCATTAGTGTTTCTTCAAGGCAGAGAGTTGCCATTTGAAATGACTTTAGTTTTGTGTCATGTCTGTGATCTGCTTTTTTTCTACAAAATTAAACAAATGAATGGACATCCTCCGAGCCAGGTGATTCTATAATTTTTGCCAGGGGTTGTATAGTATTTATGCCAAAAAGGTCACAAGTAGAAGTTGCACTTAGTATCTGAAAGGTCATGAAAGTCCCATTTGTATATAGCTGGAAGCCTACTATAAATAAAAAGATGATTTGGGATCTAAGAGTAGATTTCACATCAGATCTAATGATAGTATTTATTTACGGTATATAGAACCAAGATATTCTGCAGCACATTGCAATTCAGAGATCTGACTGTACAAAACAATTAGGCTTTGTTCACACAGTTTTTTGAGGCAGACAAACCCAATGAGTTTTTCAAGTGGAAAATATACCTTTTTTGTGGAGTTTTTGTAAGAGTTTCCCTCTTTTCCTGAAACCATTTTAAAGAGATTTTTTTCCACTTTAAAGAAGTGACTTACGGTATATTTTTGCGAGTGAAGTGATTTCCCATAGAAGTTACCAGGACAGGTTTTCCAAGTATTCTTAAGCATTTTTTAGGAGGATTTGAAATAAATTGTAAAAACTCCACGCGAACATGCCAGTTATATACATTTTATGTTTTGCTAGTATATACAGTGGGGGAAAAAGTATTTATTCAGCCACCAATTGTGCAAGTTCTCCCACTTACAAAAACGAGAGGCCTGTAATTGACGTCATAGGTAGACCTCAACTATGGGTACCGTTACATGATGCCACCTCGCCAGGAGCGCGCATCCCCGCCGACATCGCCGGTGAGCTGTCACACGTAGCAACTCACCGGCAAACTCGCCGGCAAGTTGCGGACCCAGCGACTGGTAACCCGCAATGTTAAACATTGCGAGTCGCCGTGTTACACAGGGCGATCAGGCATGATCGCCCTGTTCAGATCGCCAGGTTTCACAACACTGCGATGGTGCCGCGATTAGGCCACGCCCCTGCATCGCCGCCACAATCGCCAGCGATGTAGCCCCGTGTAACGGGCAACTAAGAGAGACTAAATGAGAAAAAAAATTCTAAAAATCACACTGTCTGATTTGGAAAGATTTTATTTTTTTTTTAAATTTTGGTGGAAAATAAGTATTTGGTCAATAACAAAAGTTCATCTCAATACTTTGTTATATATCCTTTGTTGGCAATGACAAAGGTCACATTTTTTCTGTAAGTCTTCACAAGGTTGGCACACACTTTTGCTGTATGCTGGCCCATTCCTCCCTGCAGATCTCCTCTAGAGCAGTGATGTTTTGGGGCTGTCACTGGGCAACACGGACTTGCAACTCCTTCCACAGGTTTTCTATAGGGTTTACATCTGGAGACTAGGCCACTCCAGGACCTTGAAATGCTTCTTATGAAGCCACGCCTTCGTTGCCTTGGTGGTGTGCTTGCGATCATTGTCATGCTGAAAGACCCAGCCACGTTTCATCTTCAATGCCCTTGCTGATGGAAGGAGGTTTGCACTCAAAATCAAATGATACATGGCCCCATTCATTCTTTCATGTACACCCTTAGCAGAGAAACAACCCCAAAGCATGATGTTGCCACCCCCATGCTTCACAGTACGTATGGTGTTCTTTGGATGCAACTCCGCATTCTTTCTCCTCCACACACGACAAGTTGTGTTTCTACCAAACAGTTATTTTTTGGTTTCATCTGACCATATGACATTCTCCCAATGCTCTTCTTGATCATCCAAATGTTCTCTAGCAAACTTCAGATGTAATGACATGTAATGGCTTAAGCAGTGGGACACGTCTGGCACTGCAGGATCTGAGTACCTGGTGGTGTAGTGTGTTACTGATGATAGCCTGTGTAATGTTGGTCCCAGCTCTCTGCAGGTCATTCACTAGGTCCCCTGTGTGGTTCTGGGATTTTTGCTCACCGTTCTTGAGATCATTTTGACCCCACGGGGTGAGATCCTGCGTGGAGCCCCAGATCGAGGGAGATTATCAATGATCTTCTATGTCACCGTCCATTTTCTAAATATTGCTCTCACAGTTGATTTCTTCACACCAAGCTGTTTGCCTATTGCAGATTCAGTCTTCCCAGCCTGGTACAAGGCTACAATTTTGTTTCTGGTGTCCTTCGACCGGTCTTTGGCCTTCACCATAATGAAGTTTGGAGTGTGACTGTTTGAGGTTGAGGACAGGTGTTTTTTTATACTAATAACAAGTTCAAACTTGTGCCAGTACTAAAGGTAATGAGTGGAGGACGGAGGAGCCTCTTAAAGAAGAAGGTAGGCTGGCTTCACACCACGGTGTGATCCGGTCCGGGGCTGTCCGGATGACCCAGACAGCCCCGGACCGGATCAGCTCACAGAACCAGAGGGCCAAATGTGCCCTCCGGTCCTGTGTGTAGCCGGATGGCTGTAATTGCTGATTTATCAAGACCGTGGCTAGCATGGAGCTAGCCGTGGTCCTGGAACAACAGCAGCTTGCAGCCGCCAGTGTCCGGTTCCCGGATCTTCCTGGTCCGGGGCAATCCGGCCCCATAGGCTCCCATGTTTGGGAGTGCCGGATTGCCCCGACTCCGGGAGAATCCGGGAGAATCCGGGAGAATCCGGAATCCGGCAAATTCGGGAGATTTTTCTCCCCGGACAAATGATGCATCATTTTTTGTGTCCGGAGAGAATAATCCGTATTCTACCGGATTGTCCCAAGGTGATGAAACCGGATGGCAGACAGCTGCCATCCGGCTCCATCCAGCCCCATAGGCTGCTAGGGGGCCAAAAACCGGTCCGGGGCTGTCTGGTTTACACCGGAATGCCCCGGGTCAAATAAAACGTGGTGTGAAGCCAGCATTACAAGTCTGTAAGTGCCAGAAATCTTGCTTGTTTATAGATGGCTAAATACTTATTTTCCATCAAAATTTGAAAAAAAAAAAATATTTCCAAATCAGACAATGTGATTTTCAGGATTTGTTTTCTCATTTAGTCTCTCATAGTTGACCTATGATGTTGATTACAGGCCTCTCTCATCTTTTTAAGTGGGAGAACTTACACAATTGGTGGCTGACTAAACACTTTTTTCCCCAATTGAAATAAGTCGATATCTGTGTTTAGTCTATGGCTCAATGGCAACTCATGACATGCGATGTCCTGTAATGTGAATTCACTCTGCAAAATTGCAATGAATATTTGCGTAGTAGATAAGGCAATTTTATGTAATTTGTGGCCAGTTTCAGATGGCTGTAATTCAAACACAATCGTATTAAAGGTAAGTTCACACAAGCGAATAAAAGAAATTGTGCGATTTTTATCTAGAAAAAAATATGATAATTTTTTATGTCTGTTGTCATCTGTAAGCCATCCGTTTTGTACATCATCAGTGAATACAATTTACTAGATCAGAAACTGTTTCCTATATTAGATTATGTGCACACAATGTCTTTAAGATGTACCGTAAGCGCAATCACTGTCCTAGGATTTTCTTAGAGAAACTGTTTCTGGAAAAGGCCAAATGGTCTTTTTCCTACACTGACTTTGCAGGTAGTTTTACAGTCGTTTTTTTGGTGGCTCTGCTGACTTTGTCTTTTTTTATTATATACTGGAGATTATAACTAGCAAGTGGCTTGCTGGCGGAAGCCATCCAGAGAATGTCTCAGCCGCCCCAGAGCACCATATCCCCACTTACAGGAGGGGGACTCTAAGCATAGTTTATTTAATAGGTAGGAATGTTTTAACACCATCTTTATTACAGTACTAGCTGTACTACCCGGCTTCGCCCGGGTTAATAACTGCTATTAACAAAATATTGGCAAGTCGGCCTTCTCTCTGCTGAGATAACTCATTGGCCCTTGAGAAAGCAGCTCTTCTTCTCTTATCTGCAAGCCTCGCTTCCCTCTCTTTAGAAAATTCATTGGCCCTTGAGGAAGCAGCTCTTGTTCTCTTGTCTGCAAACCTCACTTCCCTCTCCTCAAAAAGTTCATTGGCCCTTGAGGAAGCAGCTCTTGTTCTCTTGTCTGCAAGCCTCGCTTCCCTCTCCTCAGAAAGTTCATTGGCTCTTGAGGAAGCAGCTGCTGTTCTCATGTGTGTCAGTCTTGTTTCTCGGTCTTCACATTTTTCATTGGCCTGTAATGCAGCATTTTTTTTCGCATCAGCTGACATTTGTGCCAAGGAATTCCTTTTCTTATGGCATTATTGTGGTAAAAATAGTCTGTAACTGGCAGTTTCTATATCCTCTCACATAGAGGTAATGTGACTGACATCAGCCTTTCCATCAGCACACCCTAACTGACATCCTATTACCTCACACAAGCTTTGTTATACTGAGAATGTCCTTTGTTGCCTATATTAACCAAACAGAGCTCAGATTAATTAAAGGGAACCTGACCCCTCCAAATGACCCCCAACTCTATTAATATCTGTCCCTGCACCCTTATGGCCACTTTACACGCGGCTACATTTCTAGCTTATCCACAGGTAACTTACTGGCTGCAGTGAAATCATGGAGACATGGTTCTATCTTGTTGCTATGTACAAATGGAATAATGTCTCCATGATTTCACTGCAGCCAGTAAGTTACCTGTGGATAAGCTAGAAATGTAGCTGCGTGTAAAGTGACCATAAAAGATCATTAGCAGCGGTCCTTTTATGTAAAAAAAAGCGTTCAGTAACATTGTGAAAAACGCTATTATACACTTACATATCAGCGACTTCTTCACATTGAATAAGTCTCACAGGGCGTTCCCTGTGAGACTCTAAGCCCTCCTGACCCGCTCATTATCACGCACCGATGGGCGTGATAACTAATCCTAGTCCTCCTCTCCCTTCTGTATGGGCGTAATAGCTGGTGTGACGCTATTTGCGTCACATCCGGTCCTGGTGACGTGTGTACACCCTTTAGGTGTAAGCCGACCTCACCATGTGCATTGCATGGAGGACTAGGATTAGTTTACCACGCCCATCGGGGTGTGATAATGAGCGAGTCAGGAGGGCTTAGAGTCTCACAGGGAACGCCCTGTGAGACTTATTCACTGTGAAGAAGTCCCTGACATGTACAGTAAGTGTATAATAGCTAGTGTTTTTCACAATGTTACTGAACGCTTTTTTTACAGGTATTAAGAGAGTTGGGGGTCATTTGGAGGGGTCAGGTTCCCTTTAACTGTAGCAAAATAGAAGCTGAGCTGTGATTGATTGCTATTGGCAGCTGTAATGTACAATAATTAGATCTGCCTCTTTAAGAAAACTAGGCTGTTGTATGATGGGTAAGGAGAAGGAGGTGGAGAGTTAAGTTTTGGTTTCACTTTAGAGCATGCTGCAGGAAAAGACTGTTCTGATATATGATGGAGAAAGATAGAAGACAAGAATAAAGTACTGTTAAAGTTTACCCTTGTGAATGCCTCATATCGTGTGGACATTACAACTGGCGACGAGGATGGGATGATATAACCACCGGCTGCTGTGAGTACTGATCACTGTTTACTGCTTCACACACCAGCATCACTGAGAGACTCTATCATGGCTGAATACTTACACAGTTTCCCACAGTTTGATATGACTGATGCTACTAATCTCTCCCATAACTGGAGAAAATGGCTAAACAGATTTGAGAACTTTCTAGAAGCCGTGGACATAAAAGAGGAGAAACGAAGGAAGGCTGTACTCTTACATTGTGCAGGCTCAGGAGTCTATGATGTATACAGCACATTACCTGCAGCCGAGACAGACACATACAGGAATTGCACCAAAGCTCTCACTGACTACTTCAATCCCAAACAAAATATCAGATATGAAAGATACAAGTTCAGAATTGCTAAGCAGCTCCCAGAAGAATCCATAGACACCTATGTCACCCGGCTGAGAGAGCTGGCACATGGATGTGCATTCACAGATGTAGATGATGAAATTCTAACCCAAGTAATTGTCACCTGCTCATCCAATACCATAAGGCGCAAGGCTCTGCAGCAGGATCTCTCTCTACATGATTTACTCAAAATGGCCCGCGCTATAGAAACAGCAGATCATCAGGCTACTGCAATGGAGAGTGGGGATCATTTACATGTGCATAATCTCAAGTATAAGAATGCCCAAGACAAGCAAACCCCAAAACAGAGGAAATGCTATAGATGTGGACAGGATTTCCCTCACCACCTGAACAAATGTCCAGCTATAGGACAGACATGCAGTAAATGTGGAAAAGGGAATCATTTTGCAGCTGTCTGCAGGTCAGCACAATACAAGTCTTCTCTGCCTCTGACAAAGCCCGCAAATATAAAAATGATAAATCAGGACACAGAAGAAATGTCCGGGACGGAAAACTATGTGTTCACCACTTCTGCCACTGGCTCCGTACAGTCTCCCTGCATCACACTCCCACTCTGCAACACCAATATCACCTTTACAATAGATACGGGTGCTTCAGTGGATATTATAGACAGCACTGCATATGAACAATTGAAAAATAAGCCAGTTTTACAGCAAGTGAACACAAAAATCTTCCCATATGGATCTACAACACCTCTAGCCACAAGAGGACAATTTGACACGGAAATCAGCTATAAAGAAAACAGGCATAAAACCACTTTTCACACATTACAAGGATCGGGAGGCTGTCTTCTCAGCTATCACACTGCATTGAAGCTAGGTCTCATCCAGATTATTCATACCATAACTGACCCGGCAGATATGGATGTACAGGCCATGGTAAACAATTTTCCCTCCTTATTTAGTGGTTTGGGGAAATTAAAGGACTCTCAAATACATCTTCATGTGGACGACAGCGTTCGTCCGGTAGCCCAACCACATAGACGCATTCCTTTTCACCTGAGAAAGAAGGTGGAAAAAGAACTTCAATTCCTCATGGATGAGGACGTCATTGAAACTGTTACTGGTCCCACTCCGTGGGTCTCTCCACTTGTGGTAGTTCCAAAACCAAAGACTCCAGAGCAGGTGAGACTGTGTGTTGACATGCGCCTACCCAACACCGCTATCCAGAGAGAAAGACATATCTCACCCACGATTGATGACATCATTCATTTATTAAATGGAGCGACCGTCTTTTCAAAGCTCGACCTCAATAAAGGCTATCACCAATTAGAACTGAGTCCAGAATCCAGATACTTAACAACATTTTCCACACATGTGGGCCTCAGAAGATATAAAAGATTGACTTTTGGAGTCTGCTCAGCAGCAGAAATCTTTCAGGATGCGATAAGGAGCGTCATTCAACACGTTCCAAATGCCTTTAATTACAGTGATGACATACTGGTGTTTGGTAAAACTCAAGCTGAACATAATCGTGCTCTATACAACATCTTCGAATGCCTGCTCTCTGCTGGACTCACTTTAAACAAAGAAAAGTGCGAATTTGATAGAAGTTCATTAGAGTTCTATGGTCACATCTTCTCGGAAAAAGGAGTACAACCTGACCCTAAGAAAGTAGAATCCATCAAGACTGCCTCAATTCCACAAACTGCCAGTGAAGTACGCTCTTTTCTTGGAATGGCAAGCTACTGTGCTAGATATATTCCAAATTTTTCAACTATCAGCAGTCCATTAAGAGAACTTACAAAGCAAAATTGTGTTTTTCAATGGTCCCAAGACTGTCAGACCTCTTTTGAAGCAATTAAAAATGAACTTTGCTCAACCACTACCATGGCTTATTTTGATCCGGCACTTCAAACCGAATTAATTGTGGACGCCAGTCCCGTGGGGCTGGGTGCTATCTTAGCACAATATAAGGATAATAATCAAGATCCTCACATCATTTCTTATGCAAGTAAAAGTTTAACAAGCACTGAAAAGAAATATTCACAACCTGAAAAAGAAAGCTTGGCAGTTGTCTGGGGATGTGAACACTTTCACTTATTTCTCTATGGAGCTCCCTTCACCATTGTCACTGACCATCAAGCACTCCTTACGATCTTTGGAAATCCCAGAGCTAAAATGCCTGCACGCATTGAAAGATGGGGCCTACGTCTACAGGACTATAACTACAAAATTGTTCACAAACCTGGAAAATACAGCAATCCGGCTGACTATCTTTCAAGACATCCTATGAATGATGCCTCACCTGAGCGATCCTCTATTGAAGAATACATACGCTTCATTACAGCTCATGCAGTGCCTAAAGCACTCTCTATTGATCACTTTGTGAATGCAACAACAAGTGACAAGACGCTATGTGCTTTAATAGAAATCATACAAAATCGAAGGTGGCATGAAATTCAAAAAGAAAAATTTCCCGACTCTGAGATTGATCTGAAAGAATTAAAACTATTCTCAAGTGTACGGGATGAATTATCAGTCACTGAAGAACACCTCATTCTTCGAGGTACCAAACTGGTTGTACCTAAGACTTTGCGCAACTTAGTCATACAGATCGCACATGAAGGTCATCTAGGAATTGTTGGTACTAAAAAATTACTTAGAGAAAAAGTGTGGTTCCCAAACATGGATCAATTGGTGGAAGAGAAAATTAGACATTGCTCCACCTGTCAATTCATTACTCCATCATCAAACTTAGAACCACTGCAAATGTCTCCGCTACCCACTGCTGTCTGGGAGGAAGTGGCAGTCGACATATATGGACCATTACCCAATGGCCAGTACATTCTAGTAACAATTGATGAATATTCTAGATACCCTGTCATTTCTTTCATATCTTCAACCTCTGCCACTAGTGTCATACCAGAACTGGATGACATATTCTCTGCATATGGCATTCCAAGAGTGGTTAAAACAGACAATGGACCTCCGTTCAATGGACATGTGTTTACACAATTTTCTGAATACTTGGGGTTCAGTCACAGGAAAATCACACCTTGCTGGCCACAAGCCAATGGTATAGTAGAACGTTTCATGCGCACTATGGGGAAAAGAGTCAAGGCAGCGAGTCTGGAGCACACCCCGCTGAAACAGTCATTATACAAATTCATGCGCAATTATCGCAATACACCACATTCTACTACTAATGCTGCTCCAGCTCATCTAATGTTCAACAGAACTCCACGGATACGTATCCCTGATGTGACCAGTCATCCCTTACCAAGTGACTCTTCTGTGCGATCAGCAGACTCTGCTAACAAACAAGCTATGAAACGTTATGCAGACAGAAGGCGAAGGGCACAGCCAAGTGCCATCAAAAAAGGGGATGTTGTCGTCGTGCGTCAAAAACCAACCAACAAGACCTCAGCTACTTATAATCCTGCACAATACAATGTTACTGATAAGAAAGGCAGCATGGTCACGGCTGAGCGAAATGGACACTTCATAACTCGAAATTCTTCACATTTTAAAATCGTACCGCAAAATGATGGTAATGATCTTCCTCTGGTGGAAGACTTGGTACTCGATGGTGGAGAGGACCACCCGGAAGTGAACAATTCTTCAATAATGGACACACTCACTGAGCCCAGACGCTATCCAACACGAGAAAGGAGGGCTCCATCGCGGCTTATTGAAGAAGTATAAAAGAGAAAAGAACAGAAAACATACAGAGTTCTTTTTGGTTGTTGTTTTTTTTGTTGTCTTTTGTGTTTTTTTTTTTTTGTTTCTTTTCGGTGCCTGATTTGAATAGACTAAATAGGCCAAAACCGACATATATATTTATTGGGCATTTTCACATGGTTATATTGTCAGTGTATATATTCTAAGTTGTAAAAAAAAAAAAAAAAAAAAGGGGGATGATGTAATGTACAATAATTAGATCTGCCTCTTTAAGAAAACTAGGCTGTTGTATGATGGGTAAGGAGAAGGAGGTGGAGAGTTAAGTTTTGGTTTCACTTTAGAGCATGCTGCAGGAAAAGACTGTTCTGATATATGATGGAGAAAGATAGAAGACAAGAATAAAGTACTGTTAAAGTTTACCCTTGTGAATGCCTCATATCGTGTGGACATTACAGCAGCCTGATAAATCCCCAGGCAACAAGAAACCCTCCCCTCTGATAGTATATATTAGCTCGCACATACACATAATAGACAGGTCATGTGACTGACAGCTGCCGTATTTCCTATATGATACATTTGTTTCTCTTGTAGTTTGGCTGCTTATTAATCAGATTTATATTTTTGAAGGATAATACCAGACTTGTGTGTGTTTTAGGGCGATTATGTGGCGAGGTTGGTGTATGTGTGGTAAAATGTGTGCTGAGGGTGGTATATGTGTTCAAACACGTGGTAGTGTGTGGCACATCTTGTGTGTGTGTTCATATCCCCGTTTGTGGTAAGTATGACCATGTCGGGGCCCCACCTTAGCAACTGTACGTTATATACTCTTTGGCGCCATCGCTCTCATTCTTTAAGTCCCCCTTGTTCACATCTGGCAGCTGTCGATTTTCCTCCAACACTTTTCCTTTCACTTTTTCCCCACTATGTAGATAGGGGCAAAATTGTTTGGTGAATTGGAATGCGCTGGGTTAAAATTTCGCCTCACAACATAGCCTATGACGCTCTCGGGGTCCAGATGTGTGACTGTGCAACATTTTGTGGCTGTAGCTGCGACGGTGGAGATGCCAATCCCAGACATACATACATACATACTGTACATACATACACACACACACATTCAGCTTTATATATTAGATTAATGCACATGAGGTATCCTCATGTTTGATTGGTTATCGCCAAAGGGATAGTGGTATGGTAACAAGGGACAAGTTGGAGGTGATTGGTCACTTGTCTGCCTGTCAGTCTGAGAAGTGATTGGATGGATAAAAGGCCTGAAGAGAGGGTATTTAGGTCGCCTCAGGACTGAACCTGACGTTATTCGGCGACAGAAGAAGAAGAAGAGAGTCCCGCCCACCCGTCCGTTCTGGAAATGGACTTCAGCCTTCAAGACTCCTCCTGTATGGGAGACACTAGTCACCTGCATTACTCAGGTGTGATTTTGGTCCTTTCTTCTTCATGAACAATCTTTGCATTCTGAAGGTCCCGTGGGCTCTTTCTATGAACTCTGAGCTTTAGCTCCTTCCATAAAATTGTTGGATTTAGGTCAGGTGATCGGCTCTGTCATTCTAGTAGCTTTATTTTCTCTGAAACTACGGTAATTGATCATTTCCTTTACTGTATGTTAGGGATCATTGTCTTGCTGAAATGTTCACCCTTATTTAATCAATATCATTTTGGAAGATGGCAGCAGATTTGTCTTGGCATATTTGTACATTCATCCTTCAGTCAAATAAAGTTTGCCTGTGTCTTATGCTGAAAAACAGTCCTTCACCATGATATTTTTACATCCAAACGTCACTGTGGGTATGGTGTTTTTGGGGTGATGTGCAGTGCCTTTTGGCCTCCAAACATGGCATTATGGTATCCGATGAGGTACATTTGCAAGTCATCTGACCAGACTATATTCTCTCAGTATTTCACAGGCTTGTCCAAATGTTGTTGAGCAAACTTTAAAAGCACTTGACTAAGGCCGGCTTCACACTGCGGCGTGATCCGGTCCGGGGCTGTCCAGGATGCCCCTGACAGCCGCGGACCAGATCAGCACACAGGACTGGGGGGCCAATATGCCCTCCGGTCCGGTGTGCAGCGCACGCAGCTGCAGCCACTGACAGGTCAGGACCGCGACGCCCACGGTCCTGAGTTATCAGCAGCGGGAACTGCGTGTGCTGAACACCAGACCGGAGGGCATATTAGCCCCCCAGTCCTGTGTGCTGATCCAGTCCGCGGCTGTCTGGGTCATCCCGGACAGCCCCGGTCCGGATCACGCCGCAGTATGAAGCCGGCCCAAGAGAGCTTTCACATTACGATTTTTTTCCTGTCCGTGGGATCCTACTTTTTGTAGGATCCCACGGACAGGAATGGACACCACAGGGGGTGACCTATTTTGTGTCCGGGTCCGTGATTATCACGGATCCAGACACAGAAAGCGCTGTGCGGAGTAGTTTCACTTCCGCAATGTATATATACATTGCGGAAGTACAATTTAAGTAAAATCAAGTGTTAAAAATAAAAAAAAATCAATCCTCACCTGTCCCGCGATCCAGCGCCATTGGCATCTAGCTCCAGATTCTGAAAGGACCTGGCTGGGCGGGGCTACCCACTCACATCATCGGTCACATGACCGGTTACCGAAGTTACCCTTCATGTGACTGTGACGTTAGACCAGGTTCTGTACATCCAGAGATGCCGACGGCCCTGGATCGCTGGACAGGTGAGGATCGATTTTTTTTATTTTTAACACTTGATTTTTAAGTAAAATCTAATGTGCGGCGCTGGGCATTGGCTGGGAGGTCGCTGATCGTTGGTCTCTCGCTGTCACACACGCTGATGCGTGCTGACCAGTGGGAGATTAAGGAACAAAAAATGGTCCTGAATGATGTGCAGCGACCAGCGATCTCACAGCAGGGACCTGGTCACTGGTGCGTGTCACACATAGCGACATCGCTGGAGAGGTCGCTGTTACGTCACAACACCTGTGACGTTTCAGCGATATCGCTAGCGATGCTGAAGTGCGTGAAGTACCCCTAAGCCCCCGTCAGACATAGCAAGATCGCTGTTGCGTAACAGGTTTTGTGATGTAACAGCGACCTCACCAGCGATCTTGCTATGTTTGACATGTAGCAGTGACCGGGCCCCCGCTGTGAGAACACCGATAGTGTCGGAATGGCCCGGACCATTTTTTGATCATCGGGTTCCCGCTGGCCAGCATGCATCGGTGTGTTTGACACTTTAACAACGACCTTGTTGAGACTCAGAACTCAGCCACATAGGCATGCTTTTGCATTGCCTTTTCTGCGCCCCCTCAGCTCCGATTGGTGGCCACTACAGTGTTCTGATTGGGCAGCCTTGCCTGAAAAAAAGACAACATAGTAGCAATTCCGTCCTTTGTCCCTGAGCGCGTGCCGGTTTGCAGATCGTAGTAGAGCTCTATTTCGCCACGCGGTTTGCTTCAGCATTCTCGTCGGTGTCACTAGTGTGCTGCGGGGAGAGTCGCTAGTTGTGGATCGTACTAGAGCTCTTTGGGCTGCGACTCCACACCGGTTCATCTGGCGCCTTCTGACACAGCTATACTTCGTCTGCAGGGTAGGCATCGTTTGGGGTCTCAAATTAGGATCTTTAGACAACTCTTCTGATGAATCTTTTCTCTTCTCTGTCTGAAATCTTGCAGGGAGCACCTGGTCGTGGCCGACTTATGGTGAAATTATCTTCTTTCCACTTTGGGATTATGGCCCCAGCTGTGCTCATTGGAACCTTCATTAATTCAAATTCTTCTGTAACCAATGCCTTCAATATGTTTTGCAACAATAAGGTTGTGAAGGTCTTGAAACAGCTTATTGGTTTTACCCATTATGAGATGTTTCTTGTGTGGCACCCTGGTTATGAGACACTTTTTATAGGCCATCAGTTGAATCAGCAGAAATTAATTTCAAAAGCACCTTTAGAAATATAGTTACTTAAAAAATGAGTGACGTGTTCAATACCTAATTCACCTAATTCATCTGGTATACTACCACTTCATGGTTGGCATTGTACAGTGGCTCACTGATCAGCACTGTTGCTTTGCAGCTCTGGGGTCCTGGGATGAAATCCCACCAAGGACAACATCCGTAAGGAGTTTGTATGGTCTCTCTGTTTTGTGTGAATTTCTTCCAGGTTCTCCCATTTCCTCCTACACTCCAAAGACATACTGATAGGAAATATAGATTGTGAGCCCCAATAGGGACAGTGATAACGATCTATATAAAGCGCTGCAGAATGTGATGGCGCCATATAGCAATACTAAATAAGAAGGTAAATACCAGTGGCTGTTCGGGTACCTTTACCCGCGGCAACTTTTCTAGGAATTTCACTGGCAACTTACTGGTTGCAGTGAAATCATGGACACATTGTTCTATCTTGTTGCTGTGTACAAATGGAACAATGTCTCCATGATTTCACTGCAACCAGTAAGTTGCCAGTGAAATTCCTAGAAAAGTTGCTGCGTGTAAAGGTACCTTTAGAGGCAGGTCCTGGCTGTAACAAGCAGTCATTATCTGCCGGGTATGGTGTGAGCCTGCTCCATACACGTTCTACCAACTTGCGTTGTACATGTAAGGGGTTAATAATGCCAATCGGATGCTATAATGTTGATCCGGACTTGTAGACTTGAATAGACGAGTCTCATCCGAGGTACAGAAGGGACTAGTGCCGACTGTCATTTTTTTTCACATAAATATTTGGTCCGTGTAAATCATCTAAACAGCAACAGTGAACAAAATTGGTCTTAGTGCTGTCAGTTCTTTCCAATGATCGCACTTGGATGGAAAATACTTATGTAAGTAGCCTCAAAGTGGCAAAATCCGGACCTTCTGCAGTTTACTGAACCTAACTAGTTAAAGAACCCTTATGGTGATATACTGTGAGATTAGTTCACTGCAGCACAGCAATAATACCGACGCCATTGCTCGAAAATATAGTTTCCTATGTGACCTTTTTCCTTCTTATTGCTACTCAGATCAAGTGCAGATCTTCTCGTCTCTGGCCAGATTTAGGCCAGGGCTTGACCCCACATCCAATAATCTGGCTGCTCTTTTCATGGTGCCACCAATATGAGGCATCGCGGCTGTCAGGGCATTTACTATCCTCTTCATTTGATGAATATTATTTCAAGAATAGACCATAACAATAACTATAAAGTTCTATGGAGTTATTGATTGACAGTCCTAGGACTGGGGCAGGATTTGGGCTGATTGCAGGAGCTTATGGAGCATAATGAGGTGCTTAGATGTGGAACATCAAACACTGTGTACAGCCAGAGACATTCCTCCTATGTTATACCATTAGCCTGGCCTGCGGTTCACCCCTGTTCTCAGATTGTATTTACGTTCAGGGTCCTGAGAGGAATAAGCAAGGAAGAGGAGCAAGTTCTTAAACTTATGATGCAGGGCTAATCGCTGGTTCAAACTCAGGTCAGCAGGGAAAGCAAGGTTATATTAATAGGTAAACACCCAGCGATTGCCTCCCACAAATACATCACATGCTCACTGTAATGCTATGTCCTATGGGGATGCCAGATGATCAGGAGGAGGGAGGAAAGTGCATCACCCCTGGAAATCACCCTGCAATGCATCCATCATCATCATCATCATTGCCACCCATAATGCCGAACATACATCACATGGCACCCAACAACGTGCACTGCACCAAGCATGTCAGTCAAAGTCATTGCCAAGTCTATTAAAGCCCGGACTGTGGTATAATGAAAGCAGCAGGGCACACTATGATCAGACCAAATATATGTACGAGGGGGCGTTAACTCAATCAGATTTTCGGTCCAAGTGCTGTCCGAAGAAAAAACTGACCTCACATGGAGAGCGCTAGTAACAATGCTGGTCAAAGGACAGTTTTTTCACACAGATCAAATGTCTGAATGAATTCTGTAATTTACACTGTAAGGCTGGTTTCACATTGCGTATTTTTACTGTCCGTGGGGATCCTATTTTTTGCAGGACCCCCACGGACAGGAAAGGACCGGATCGGATGTGGCCTCCGGATGCCATTTCTGTGTCCGGGTCCGTGATTTTCACAGATCTGGACACAGAAAAGTGTGAGCCTGCAAAGTGCAGGCAATTGTGGCACTTTCACAATGTATATATACATACATTGCGGGAGTGAAACAAGGGTTACAAATTAAAAAAAAAGATCCTCACCTCTCCGATGTCCCATGATGCGTGCCATCTATCCTGAGCTTAAGGACCTGGCAGGGCGGGGCTATCTGATCAGCTGATCGGTCACATGACCACAAGAGCTGAGCGGTTTAAATCACACGCCCGCCAAAACCGATCAGCAGGCGGGAGATTTAAATGGCTCAACTGATGCGGTCATGTGACCGATCAGCTGATCGGGTAGCCCCGTCCCGCCAGGTCCTTAAGCTCAGGATAGATGGTGCGCATCGCGGGACACCGTCCTGGTTTTGGCTACAAATGCTGAGGTAAAAAACTCAACAAATACTCGATGTGTGCACGTGGCCTTCAAGCTATGTTCACATGTTGCGTTTTTTCATGTGTTTTTATATGCAAAGTTAAAGCTGCTTTTCACAGTACCAGAAATAGCTTTGAGATGTTAGCAATCCCCTACACACTATTGTTTTTTTTTTTACCATACTTAAACGGAAAACTGCTGCGTTTTTGCAAACTGCATCATGTCAATTCTTTCAGCGATTTTTAACATAGAAGGCAATGAGAAATTGCAAAAACGCATCCGCTGCTGTTTTTTTGGTGACTGAAACTAACTTTATTAAATATGTCCTGTAGACAAATGACACGTAACCTACAGCAAAAATGCAACAAAAAAGCAGCAAAACCTGCTTTTTGGAAGTTTTCTTTATACTGCCAAGAGAACAGGTTTTGGCTGCAGAAAAAAACAGCAAAAAAGCAACATATGAACATATTCTAGGGATAGAAATGCGTGCAGTTTAGTGGCTGACAATGGGGTTAGGCTAGGGTCACACTTAAAAGGCTCAATCCGGTAACCGCATCCATTATCGGATGCGGTTTTACCGTGTGCCTTTATACTATTATTTGATAGTAAAATTGCAACCCTCATTCCGGATCTGGATGCATTAATGCATCCGGTTTTGGAATGTGGGTTTTTGTAATTTTAAAAACCACATCCAGATCCAGATCCAGTACCGCAAGGTACATTTATGTACCTTGCGGTACCGGATCCGGTTCCCATAGACTCTCATTATAAAAAAAACAGATCCGGTTTTGGAACCGGGGCGATAGACGCAGCTTGCATGATTTTTCCCGCAGGCCCCAAAACCAGATCCGGTAACCGGATTGCAAATAGTGCAATCCGGTTTTTCTATTGAAGTCTATGGCTGCGGATTCGGATCCGGTTTTGAGCATTTTAAATGCTCAAAACCGAATCAGGATCTGCAAATAGAACCGCATGTGTGACCGTAGCCTTACTGAGGAATGTCATATATGTTTGCATATCAGGAAATATCCTTACAGTATAGGAATGAGATGTGAGGCGGCTCAATGCCAATTCAGATTCCTTTGTTGTGAAGGAATTTCCCTAGTCCATACATATTATGTCCTGGTCTGTACTAATTATGCCACCATTATTCCTAGGATTTTCGACATTGTCTCAACTATACAGGGTCAATAGTGAAATTTGCAGCTACAGTCTTCCCTTGCAGCACAATCTGTAGCCTGGTATTACGTAGACCCTACTGTCATGAGGGATACAATGTATATTGATGGGAATTTGATTACCCTACAATGACCCCTGTAATAGGACTGGGCTCAGGCATCTCGCTCCCTGCTGATCCCTGCAGGTTGTAAGAATTAGACAGAGCGTATGAATTGGACAAGTGCAATGAGAGAAAGGGTTTCATTGCTCCCGGACCAGGGTTAGGCTGCCTTCACACTGTGGTCAGGTCCGATCCGGGACTGTCAAGGGTGAACCTGAGCACACAGAACCGGAGGACTAATATGGTCTTGAAATAACAGCGGTCTGCAGCCGTAGGTGTCCGGTTCCCAGATCCTCCCGGATCGGGGCAATCCAGCCCCATAGGCTCCCATTTTAAGATAGCGCCGGATTGCCCCGGGAGGATCCGGGAGACGCGAATTTTGGAGAGATTGTTCTCCCCGGACACAAAAACGTTGCAAGCAACATTTTTGTGTCTGGGAGAAAAATCAGACTTCTTCCGGACTCTTCCGGAGAGATGGAAGCAGGATGGCAGATTACTGCCATCCGGCTCCATCCGGTCCCATAGGATACTATGAGGCCAAAATCCGGTCCGGGGCTGTCACCCCTGACTGCCCCGGATCAGACCTGACCGCAGTGTGAAGGCAGCCTTACTAAATGAGTCAGTTAAAAATATCAGGAAGAAAAATTGTTAAAAAAAACCATGACATAGATAAAAGACCAATATATTAATAGTGATCTTTAACGTCAGCGCATTTTGAAATACAATACTTCATCAGGACAAAAGTATTGTATTTTGAAACGCGTTGACATTAACCACTTAGTGACTCCCAATAAGACTTAAAACTGACCTGAGCTATAAGTGAATAACACTATCCAACAGGTGAAACAGCAGCAGCTGTCGGATGTACCCTAAAGCAGACAACCTGCTGCAACAGTCACAATCAGTGTTGGCACTGACCATGGCCGCTTAACCCCTTACTTGCTGCCGTCAATATTGACTACAGCATTTTGATGGTTAACAGAGTGTGAGGCCTCCTTCTTTAACCCTATCGCCAGCTTTAGATCAAGATTGTGTGGTCCTGATGGTTACCATGGCAAATCATGGTCAAGTAATGGCCCTAGAGTCTTCCTGTTTAGAAGTGGGCAATATTTAGGTGTCAAAAATAAAACTTTTTTACTATCATGCCATTTTTGTGAGAATGGTGCGAGTCCATTGTAAACGCAAGTGGAACCGAGGCCCAACAGATGATTACTGGACATGTGAACTGAGCCTGTTCGTGACACCAGGATTGAGTCGGTCGACAGGGTAGGGGATACTCGGATACCGGGATTGATGGTTACTTCGATGGGGGATCACGGCTGGTCGGTTCCGTGCCCTGGACCCTCAATGGCGGGGATGGTGGGGGGGATGATGATGATGGATGGGGAATGGAAACGTGATGCCACCTGTGGTACCTGGTAACGTAGATACCAGCGCTGCAGCCGGCCGCTGAGGTGATGGAGGTGCGGCCCAGAGTAGTACAGCTCCCCACAGGTGGAGCTTTAGCTCAGGGCAGCGGGGTAGATGAGGGGAGTAGTAGTCCTCACCTTTTTGAAGCTGTAGGAGCCCTCCGGGCAGCAGAGCAAATGAGGACACACACCAGATCAACTCAAGAAGTTCTTTACTGTCTCCAGATGAAAAACAGGTACACCGTACGGTCTGGTTCACCGGGGACGAAGACAGAGATTTGAGGTAACTTAGCAGAGTTTGTCGGTACAAACCCTCTCACAACTTTCGGGGTTTGTGTTCCTCTTTACTCTCATTCACCACTCTGTAGAGCTCCTTCACCAGTCCCCTGGTCTGCTACTGTTAGGTACATTCGGTTCCTCACTGGTACGGACGAGAGTGAAAGCACATAAGCCTCCCACCACCGGAATTCGTTCTTTTCCCTAATGTGTCCTGGACCTTTTTGGAACTGAGGAAGAGGTACAGTCTGTGGCGCTATGGCTCCCTACTGTCGGTCCCACAGCCTGTCGGTTCACAGTCAGGGATAGACCTCTGACTGCCACGGCTCCGGTATGCCAATGTCGACCCCGGACTCCCCAGCCGGCTCCAACTGGTCCTGGATTGTCCCCTCCGTTTCTGGGTCACCCCTCTCCAAGGAGGTGCCCTCCTGTCATGAACGCTGTCAGGCACGTCCTCTCTGGCTGCCTTCCCAGAACTGTCTGACTACAACTAACTCAGCTGTCACTCAAGTCTCCCGCTATACTTTAGGCTCCACCCCCTGGACCTACTGAATATACGGTCCCTATGCTAAGGTGGGCAAGTGTATGGGTGCTTAGGACAGACTCTGCATGAAACCCTGTATCCATGGCTACGGAGGCACTACACCTTCTGTTTGGGGTGCAGTACCTCCCTGTGACGCCTTCCCATAGGGGCGACACACTCGCATGCAACACCTTTCACCCCAGACATGAAGGGGAGCTCTACTTGCCGACTTCAGGCAAGGTCTCCTCTAACTTCAGGTTTGGAAGCGGAGTTAGACAGTGCAGTTCCAGAGAGAGGACTGTGAAGATACCTGGTGAACAAAGCCCATACCAGAGGGAAGCCTAGCCAGTGTGAGGGACCCAAGAGTGAGGGTCGGAGGCAAGGCGCACCAAAGAGGGACCCAGTCAAGTTCACCCCAAAGGAGAGAAAAAGGCAACCCGGACGCAAGAGTCAGAGTCTGCACGGGTCCAACCATCCCAGCAGAGAAGACCAGAGGGCCAGGGAAACTTCAGTCTCCTGGCGCAGCACTTGTAGCACAGCCACTCACACAGCCAGGGGCCGCAGTGGGAATAGCGGTACCCATCCGCAGGGCTGTTATTGCCTGCTATACAAGTGAGGGACACAGGAGAGGTCAGGGCCAGGTTTCCAACAGCAGACAGGCTAGGGCTAGAGCACACGCACACAGTAACAAGGAGGCCTCACAACTCATCGGGTGTGGAAATCCTGAACTGCCACACAACCACCTGGACTGCACCCTGGACGTTACCTTGCAACATCAATAGTGAAAGATATGGAAACAAACTCCCAGCATGTGTGTGTCTGTTACTGCGGCCCCTGATCCTTCCCTCATCATAGACTGATATACCGTATATACTCGCGTATAAGCCGAGTTTTTCAGCCAAAAAGTCCCCCCCTCGGCTTATACGCGAGTCATACGGCTTGAGTATACAGGCCGCCCGCCCGCCACCCCCATCAGTATACAGGAGCCCCCCCATCAGTATCCAGGGCCCCCCCCCTTACTCCGCAAACTTGTAAAGTAAAATCATTATACTTATCACTGTCCCGCTGCCGCTGTCCCGCCGCCGCCATCGCGCTCCTCCGGCTTCATCCGTCTTCTTCCGGCTTCCTCTGGTCGGCGCAGGCAATGACGTCATTGTCTGCGCCAGAGGAGGAAGCCGGAAGATGCTGGATGAAGCCGGAGGAGCGCGATGGCGGCGGCGGGACAGCGGCAGCGGGACAGTGATAAGTATAATGATTTTACTTTACAGGTTTGCAGAGCAAGGGGGGGGGCCCTGGATACTGATGAGGGGGCGCCGGTATACTGATGGGGGTGGCGGGCGGACTGCTGCTGTATATACCTCTGGGGCTACTGTATACTACCACTGGGGCTGCTGTATACTACCACTGGGGCTGCTGTATATACCTCTGGGGCTGCTGTATACTACCACTGGGGCTGCTGTATATACCTCTGGGGCTGCTGTATACTACCACTGGGGCTGCTGTATATACCTCTGGGGAGGCTGCTGTAACACTGCTGGGGCCTGTATACAGGGTCGGTTTTAGGCAAAGTGGGGCCCTAGGCAAAAGGTTAAAGTGGGCCCTAAATGCTCAGGCCCCTTTCACATCTAACGCTTTGCTGCATTTTGCTCAATTTGCATTTCCATGTGTTTTTACCGCAAAAACGCATCAAAACGCATGCGTTTTTGTTCCCATTGATTTTAATGGAAACGCATGCAAAAACGCTGCCCAAAACATCGGGGAAGACGTTTTGTGCTGCGTTCGCAAAAATGCATGCGTTCCCATTGAAATCAATGGGGGAAAAAACGCTAGCGTTTTTAATGCGTTTTTAGCTGTAAAAACGGCTAGAAAGGCAAATTTAGCAAAACGCACACCAACCTTAGATGTGGAACAGGCCGTAGTTATATGGTAAGAGTGACTTCATAAGTTGATTATCTAGGTCAGAATAAGAACATACTGAACGTCATTTTTATTTCAATCATAAAAAAAAACTAATGAAATTTGTAAAAAAAAAAAAATATTTTTTTTTTATTTTCCGAGACCCATGATGTTTTAATTTTTGAAGATACAGGGCTATGTGAGCGGTTACTTTATGTGCCCCGAGCTGACATTTTTACTGATACCATTTTGAGTCAGATACAACATTTTGATCGCCTTTTATTGCATTTTATTGTAACAACGTGGTGGCCTAAAAAACATAATTCTGGCGTTTTTATTTTTTTCCCATTACGCCATTTACCAATTGGATTAATTTACTTCATATATTGATAGCTTAGATTCTTACGAACGCAGCGATACCAAATATGTGTATTTTTACATTTTTTTCACTGTTTTATTGCTATTTTCAGTTCAGCTCCTTTGGGGGCCCCTAAGAGAGTGGGGGCCCTAGGCAACTGCCCAGTCTGCCCCCCCTAACGCCGGCCCTGCCTGTATATACCACTGGGGAGGCTGCTGTATACCACACTGCTGGGAGCTGTATACTACCACTGGGGAGGCCTGTATACCACTGGGGAGGCTGCTGTATACTACCACTGGGGAGGCCTGTATACCACTGGGGGGCCTGTATACCACACTGCTGGGGGCTGTATACCTGTGCTGGGGTCCACCCTCGGCTTATACATGAGTCAATAGGTTTTCCCAGATTTTGGGGGCAAAAGTAGGGGGGTCGGCTTATACACGGGTCTGCTTATACACGAGTATATACAGTAAATGTTCCACATGGTTATATATATCCAGCTATCAGAAATTCCCTAATCAGCTGAGCAGCTCAAACACTTGACAATATGCATCAAAAGGAGAAAAATGTGGAGCCAAAATTGCTTTTTAAGAAGTTTGCATTTAAAAACTCAATTTAATATGGAGACAAGATTAAACACAGTTGTGCAGGAGAAATGGGTGCATGTTTTACAAGCACATATTCCATTGCATATCAAATGGATTCACAGGACAACAGTTCATCATAGTATACAATCACAGGTGATGATTAATAATTGAACTACATACATTGTCCCAAGAGACTAAAAAGTGACTGCCATGGTAATCTATCAGACTGGCAGCTCACATATTGCAACATCCCATAAAGTGCATACAAAAATACAAGCAATTTCAACAGCGCAATTCCATCCAATAAATATGGTGCTAGTGCAGGATAAAGAAAGCAGGGGAAAGAGGACCCTCTATATCAGACTCCTTACGTACGTTTTGTGATTTTTAAAGAGGCATATGCTTATGATTCTTTATCCTGCACCCATTTTTTCTGCACAACTGTGTTTAATCTTGTCTCCATATTAAATTGAGTTTTTAAATGCAAACTTCTTAAAAAGCAATTTTGGCTCCACATGTTTCTCCTCATCATAGACTGTTTGCCAGCGCCTCTACCTCCCTGTGTAAATCCCTATTCTCCACAACTGCCCCTGGGATCCCGCTTCACCTACGGGGAGCGTTACCAACTAGCTGCCTCATCATCACCCCGGAGGTCTGCAAGTACCATTACCGGAACCGTAGGTGGCGTCACAAACACTTTTTTATTTTTCCCATTTTTCAGCGACCACCAGGGCCATGGAATCGTGCAACAGGTCCTATGATATCCCCGTGAACTACCGCCCAGGACTGGGTACCCCACGGCCCTGGGGTGGGTCATATCTTAGTTGCAGCAATTTGGGATTGAGCTCTTCTGTTGTGTCCGAATGAATGAAGCAATTTAATACCAACCTGAATTGCCTCCACACCTGGCTGTGTAATGCTGGCATTGTTGTGGAAATGTGCCCCTCACACCTGACTCCAGGTGGGAGCAAGGTCATTTCCATACATGGGAGGGAAAACATTATGAACAGTGTATCCCATGTCAACACTGAAAGCTCAATTAAAATTCACAAGAGGGATGGTAATAGCGGACTCTGCTCCCCGAACATTACCAACCGGGTTCATGTTTTTTAGCAAAACTTTTTCTTTCCATACAAGTACGAGTGTTTCTTCTCTACGATACAAAGCGGTTCACTATTCATCTGCTTGGATTGTGGTTTTCTTGGGAAGCCTGTACATGAAAATATAGAAAACGTGAGACAGATAATTAAATGCAAACATAATTTCCTGTAAATATGAATCACCATGGTGTAATCTCCTTGTTAAATTATGAATAATCTAAAGTCAGGCTGAGGTCACACATCAGATCAAGATTGAATTTGTAATTTCTGTGGCAGAAATCCAAAACTGATCCCTAAATTTCTACCACAAATTTACAGTTGATTAATAATTATTCATGTGCATAATTTTTATGCAACTAAATGAGAAATGTAAATGTTCCTATCTTAATGGTTTATTTTCATCTGTTAAAGTGAGAATAATAACCAAAGAACTCAAAATGTACAAAAATACATAAAAAAGAAAAACTTATCAGTGACTAATATAGCCGCCCTTCTTTTCAAGAAGGATGGAAACACACCGGCGAGTGCAAAAACGGTCCGATTGACGGATCCAAGAATCGGACGAATATCATCCGACTTTTGGTCAGTGTGGCTTCCGTGTGTTGTCCGAGTGCAATCCGTTTCTTTACTCAGCCGCTATTACTGTAGTAGCATTTACAGGAGCATTTTTTACAGTTTCCTAAGCTACAGAATGATAATGTATCAATTAAAAATTGCATCCGACTCGGATGGTGCGTGCGCGGTCCGAGTGTGATATGTCTTTTTTGTCAGACCCATAGACTTGCATTGGCAAATCTCATCCGACACTCGCATAGAATCGCAGCATGTTACGACTGACTCGTCATTCGTGAATCGGACGAGAAAAAAAACGTCCGACACTTGAAAACGTGTTCTCGAACAGTGACTGACATTGGTCCGACTGCAATGTGAGTAAAAATCACATTGCAGTTGTCCGAGTTTCACGCCAGTGTGTCCGAGCCCTGTCAGTCATAAACTGTTTATCCATGGAGCCTGTCAGTTTCCTAATCTGTTGACAATCAGCTATTATGGTACGGACACACATGCAAATTCAAAAACACTCCGATTCATGGATTCTAGAGTCGGCGACTTTTGTCAGAGTTTTGGTCCGTTTTGCATCCAGCAGTGATGCTACTGACCGACATTTCCTGAGATCACATTCGAGAGCTGTCCAACAGTAATCAGAGTGTGGTCTGAGTGCAATCCGAGAGTTGCATGTGATTTTTTAAATAAATCAGCTTGGCAATTGTTTCAGCTGTGAAAACTTTGATCAGAGTTGGACTGTTTGACTGTGGTCCGACTGTGGTCCAACTGCGGTCCGTGATTTTTATAGGACCCATAGACTTGCATTGGCGAGTCTCGGACGTGAATCGTATACTGTCGCAGCATGTTGCGACTGCTTTAACGATCCGTGAATCGGGTGAGAAAAAAGCGTCCAACACTCGGTAATGTGTTCTCAGACATTGAATAACATTGGTCCGACTGCAATGCGATTTTGACTCGCACTACAGTCGTCCGAGTTTCACGGATGTGTGTCCGTACCCCTAGTGCAGCACCGAGCACAGCCCAGACACTATTAGGCCTCTTTCACACATCCGTGCAAAAACGCACGTGTGAGAGAGGTCGTTTTTTGGGGCCCATGTGTCCATGTCTCCCACATGGTGTGACATCCGGATAGCACATGCATAGCATGTCTTTGTAAACTAAGGCTGGCTTCACGCCACGATGTTTAGGATCCGGGGCTGTCCTGTGTGAACCGGGCAGCCCCAGATTTAATTTTGCCCCTATTGCATACCTATGGTGCCGGATGGAGCTTGATGGCAGTTATTTGCCATCCGGTTTATTTAGTTTTTTGGCCCGGACACAAAATTGGAGCATGGAGAAACAACTGGGTTTTTTGTGCAAAAATTCATCAGAAAATGTATTATTAGTACAAATTAGTGATGTATTAAAATACAAATATACAAAATTGCATCACATGTTACAAGGACAAGACACAAAGTGTGCACAGAAAACATTTAAAGTCCAGTCAGTTTACAACATCAGAACTGACCTCAAAAACACATGTAGATACAACATTTTAACCACAGTGAACAACCTCATTTTTATCACCCAAAAAATGGTCCATCCCTTTAAATCTTTTCAATAATATGCATAATTAGCCTTATGGGTACTACTTCTCCTAGGTCATTATTACACATAACACTGTGTTTAACACATTAACATGTGCAGAAGTTACAGTCCATGATTACTAGATAAAAATGCTGTGACAAAAAGAAGGTTGTCTCCCTGAGGAAGCAATTATATCACCATAAAGAAAAAAGCAAAACGTACGTAGGAGTTTCCCTCGTCCTTGGTGCCTTGTATGTCCTGAGTCCGGCGCGGTAGACCTTTAAGACTGTGGACCTTATGGGTAAAACGACTGACTTTTCATTACTTTATATGGGAAAATGTTTCCAAGTCAGATACTGTTTACTAATGTTACTGCCCAGGGTCCAATGGTCCACATGTCTTTTTGTCACAGCATTTTTATCTAGTAATCATGGACTGTAACTTCTGCACATGTTAATGTGTTAACACAGTGTTATGTGTAATAATGACCCAGGAAAAGTAGTACCCATAAGGCTAATTATGCATATTATTGAAAAGATTTAAAGGGATGGACTATTTCTTGGGTGATAAAAATGAGGTTGTTCACTGTAGTTAAAATGTTGTATCTACAGTGCCTGCAAGTAGTATTCAACCCCCTGCAGATTTAGGTGGTTTGATAAGATGCAAATAAGTTAGAGCCTTCAAACTGCAAACGAGAGTAGGATTTATTAACAGAAGCATAAATCTTACAAACCAAAAAGTTATGTTGCTCAGTTGAATTTGAATAAATTTTAAACATAAAAGTGTGGGTCAATTATTATTCAACCCCTAGGTTTAATATTTTGTGGAATAACCCTTGTTTGCAATTACAGCTAATAATCGTCTTTTATAAGACCTGATCAGGCCGCCACAGGTCTCTGGAGTTATCTTGGCCCACTCCTCCATGCAGATCTTCTCCAAGTTATCTAGGTTCTTTGGGTGTCTCATGTGGACTTTAATCTTGAGCTCCTTCCACAAGTTTTCAATTGGGTTAAGGTCAGGAGACTGACTAGGCCACTCCATCACCCTGATTTTTTCCCTCTTGAACCAGGCCTTGGTTTTCTTGGCTGTGTGCTTTGGGTCGATGTTTTGTTGGAAGATGAAATTACGACCCATCTTAAGATCCTTGATGGAGGAGCGGAGGTTCTTGGCCTAAATCTAAAGGTAGGCCGTGCTATCCATCTTCCCATGGATGCGGACCAGATGGCCAGGCCCCTTGGCTGAGAAACAGCCCCACAGCATGATGCTGCCACCACCATGCTTGACTGTAGGGATGGTATTCTTGGGGTCGTATGCAGTGCCATCCAGTCTCCAAACGTCACGTGTGTGGTTGGCACCAAAGATCTCGATCTTGGTCTCATCAGCCCATAGAACCTTGAACCAGTCTGTCTCAGAGTCCTCCAAGTGATCATGAGCAAACTGTAGACGAGCCTTGACATGACGCTTTGATAGTAAAGGTACCTTACGGGCTCGTCTGGAACAGAGACCATTGCGGTGGAGTACGTTACTTATGGTATTGACTGAAACCAATGTCCCCACTGCCATTCATCTTATCAGTCTATAAAATCTCTGTACAATCTGCCTTCAGATATTTCTTAGGCCAGTCATGACATTTCCACTTCTGTGTCTCTCTCAGTGGTGGTCAGTTTCAGTCTCCTTACTGACCTGCCCCTCCAGGGCCTTAGGATGCTCGGAACCGAGCTTTCTTGAGGCTTCATCATGGGACTACAGGGGCCGAGACCCGGCTCCGTGACCCTGGCAGTGTCATAAAAAAGTTTGGTGTGGGTGGCTCTCTCTCTTATAGGGATCTGGCATGGAGGGTTCATTCTGGGCAGGGATGACTGGACATAGGGATACCTGTTCATTTATACGTGACGCACCCACAGGTTGCGGCTATACATGGCCGCTGCTGCTCGACAGTCCTCCTAGGGGTCGATGGTTGGGAGGCAGCAATGTTCTTAAGCCCTCTATGGGTAGGGATGACCCCTAAGGTGGCCAAAGGTACCTGATTGAGTTGGTAGTCATGTTTCTGGTGCTTTAGACGCGTTAAGAAAGTTCACAGAAACAGTGGGCTGCAGTCTTTAGTTCTTTTACTTACAGTCTTTGTGCAGCAGCCGCTGAGCATTGGGTTTTCAGAGGCAGGGATCCAGGTACTCCCTTGTAGTAGGATGGTATGTAACTGGACCCTTCTCTGTCCTTTCCAGGTCGTCTCACACATCACTTGCCTCGCCCGTCCTGCCTTGCGCCTTGCCACACAGAGCTCTAAGCCAGTGACTGTGGTCTTTTCCTAGGGGTTCCCCTGCAGTGTCTTAGCCCTAAGGTTGCCACCTTTTCAGCAGATGTGTGCGGTTGTCAGCTGAGTCACCATGAAAGTGGCACAGCCTCCAGATTACTAGCTGAGCCTGGTCTTCTCCACTAGTCATTTGGGTTCCCAGAACCCCTTGCAGCCTAGTCCCTCAATGCGCCTGACAATGGATACAAGACCCACGGGTGGATTGCTCACTTCCCATGCCTCTAGGACCCCCTCTTCCTCCTGGAGCCACTTGGGTGATGTTCTGCTCTAGGGTTCGACCTTAGGACGAGCTCCCACTTGCCAGTCCTTTGGACACTTCTCAGGTGCACGTTCTCTAGCTTCCCTCCAACTTGACCTTGGTGTTCAATGGCCTTTCCTCAGCTGTTCTACCACCTCTCCTCAGCTAGTCACTCTCTTCTTCTGTTCAACTGTCTCTTCTCCTGCATTATAGATGTTTCTTGCTCTTTTTATACCCCTTGTCACATGCCCACGTCATCTATGTATGTTCTTCCTGACCTCATTCCTTCCCAAGTGCTCCCTCTAACTACTTCCTTCACCACCCTGCCCCAATGCATTTATTCCTCGGTAAAGCTCATCAAAAACACATGTAATCCGCACCTAAAAATGTTGATAGAGTTTAGTCAAAAGCAAATGCCAGGAAATTTCAAAAATAAATTAGCTTTATTTAAAGGATGATACACCAGACAAAACACCATAGCATCAAAAAAGCGATTAAAACGCATGTTAAAAAAAAGATCCATGCTAAGGCAATGTAAAATGCAAAATTAATCTAATTTACATAATAGGTGCAGAAATTCTGCAATATATAAAACAGCCATCAAAAGCTCATTGTGGGAATGTTGCCTAAAGGTGAATTTACAGAGGCGGACCACACTCCTGATGCGCATTGTAAGAGAGGGATTCACTGTGTACACCATGTTCCAAATTATTATGCAAATGTTCTTTTTCTCTGATTTTCCTAAATGGTCGGTGCAAATGACAGTCAGTGTAATAAAAGTCATCACCCGTTAGAGTATACATCGAATTTTATTTAAGAAACCTCCCAATGATAACAGTATAATCTTCAAAATTAAAAATAACTCTACATGCACTGTTCCAAATTATTAGGCACAGTAGAGTTTCTTAACATTTTATATCTTTGAAAGAACTGAAAATGCTCATTTGTTGAATTTGCAGCATTAGGAGGTCCCATTCACTGAAATAAAAAGTTATTTAACTCCAAAACACCCTAACAGGCCAAGTTACATGTTAACATAGGGACCCTTCTTTGATATCACCTTCACAATTCTTGCATCCATTGAACTTGTGAGTTTCTGGAGAGTTTCTGCTTGTATTTTTTTGCATGATGTCAGAAAAGCCTCCCAGAGCTGCTGTTTTGATGTCAACTGACTCCCACCCCCCATAGATCTCTTGCTTGATTATACTCCAAAGGTTCTCTATAGGGTTGAGGTCAGGAGAAGATGGTGGCCACACCTTGAGTTTATCTCCTTTTATGCCCATAGCAGCCAATGACACAGAGGTATTCTTTGCAGGATGAGATGGTGTATTGTCATGCATGAAGAGGATTTTGCTCCTGAAGGCACGTTTTTGCTTTTTGTAATCAAATCCATCACTTAACAGTAATAGTCTACTCCCATGGTATTCATGGGGAAAACCAGCATCCTCGTACTGCAGATATTTACAAACCAGAGAAAACGAGGATTCAAATGCATATAAATATTTATTGAATCTGGACTCACAACAGGAAAACACCAGGATTACAAACAATGCACAGCCACCGGAATCTCACAAGTTATTTAGGTCCTGAGCAGTATTAGTACCACATAAGATATTGCACATGTCCCCATTGGTCTCAGAGAAACGCCTCTCAGTGTGAGAAACCCAGTTACAGGTATCAGGTATAGATATATAGCGTTTCAGTCGGCCACAGAAAGTGCATATATATAGTGCAGTTGAGCAAATTACTTGCCTAAGGGTGAGTCCGAAGCTGCTGTGGGAAGGAACCCTACAGCCGTTTCGCAGGCACACTGCCTGCTTCTTCGGGAGGAGTGTGCTGAGCCGTGCCCGCAGGCCATTTTTATACACGCACAGCATCCGAGCTTCCTCACAGTGACGTCACTGTGAGGAAGCTCGGATGCTGTGCGTGTACCAGTGCAGGCTGCAGAAAGGATGATGCCGAGGGAACTGAGGACAGGTGAGAAAAATGTGTGTGTGTGTGTGTGATCAGGATGTAGACATTACTGCAAGGACAGGATCAAAATGGGGGTATTACTACAAGATGGGGTCATTACTGCTAGAAGGGAATTAGTATGGGGGCATTACTACAAGATGGGGCCATTACTGCTACAAGGGAATAAGAATGGGGGCATTATTACAAGATGGGGCCATTACTGCTACAAGGGGATCACAATAAGGTCATTACTACAAGAGGACAAGGATTACTACCTTACTACAATAAGGGGATCAGGATGGGGAAATTTCTACAAAATGGGGATTAGGATGGGGACATTACTGCAAGAAGGGTATCAGTATGGGGAGATTATATATGGCATTATACATGGTATTACAAAAAATGTCACTTAGTCCTACAAAGAATGTGGCCCTCCAAGTTCTAAATTTTTCTATGTGCAACCCACATACCCAGTTTGAGACCCCTTATATAGGTTGTGTTCACAAAGGGCATTTTTCCTGCGGTTTTGATGCATTTTTTTGGTGCGCTATTACCCATGCTAATCTAAACCTGGGTTTTCATTCCCATTTCATGTGATTGAGGAATGGTTGTGCTCACAAATCGGTGTTCATCTTGCCGAAAAATTGAAACCTGCATAGTTTTTGCTGCGGTTTTTAGAGAGTGAGCATGTCAATTCTTTGTTGTGTTTTTGCGAGAGATAGAGAGAGAGAGAGAGATATGCACCAAACCCGCACCTAAACCTTATACGGAGCAAAATCTTACACAAAGATGCAGGAATACATCTGCCAGAAAATTTGTTTGCAATCATCTCACCTCGGCAAATACACACTATGTGAACATGGCCTTAGGCTGGCTTCACACTAGCATTCCCCTCCGCAGCGTCTTGTGGAGGGGAACCGCAAACTGAGCGCAGGCACCGCAAGTCCCTATGTTTAACATGGGGATACAGGTGCCTGCGCTCGGATGCAGATTGGCGTGCGCACCCTGTGTGCACCCATTCACTGCCATGTATAATTTGTACAAATCACACACTCTCGTCCGCACCCTGACACGTCGCTTTCCTGGTGCGGACGAGAATGTATGATTTGTGCGCAAGCATCCGCCTGCGTACAAATTATACATGGCAGTGAATGGGTGCACACAGGGTGCGCACGCCAATCTGCATCCGAGCGCAGGCACCTGTATCCCCATGTTAAACATAGGGACTTGCGGTGCCTGCGCTCAGTTTGTGGTTCCCCTCCACAGGACGCTGCGGAGGGGAACGCTAGTGTGAAGCCAGCCTTACTCTGCATTTAAATCCTCAATGCCATCATGAAATCTATGTTGAATTTCAATTGAAGGGGTGAAATCCTTGGCATTATTGCAGCTTGCTGGGCATGATTCATTCAGTTTATAGAACATCCTCTTTGCAGGCACGAGGCGTTTCATGACGACTTTACATATTACGTACTGCACAGGTTAAATGCTCAGTACTTCCTTTACTATGAAAGGTTATGCAATTCCTGTAATATTGCTCTGGTGAACAGCTGAGGCATGCGGGCATTGCATGTAATGATCTCATTGCTTGTACTGACAGCGGCTCATTCTCAGCTCTGTCTGGAACATTCACATGAGAATATTTTACTCACTTCTATAAATGGGCTTGCCAGAACGAGCCCTGAGAGGTGAAAAAGTGTCAGGTCTTAAAAGTTCAGCATAACCTACTGCAGGGCAGAAAGGGGCAGATTCCAAAAATATATACCGTACATTGCAGAAGGCTACGCAAAAAGAATATTCCTCCTAAGTATTCCTCCTAAAACTGTTCATAGTCCTGAATTTTTCCGAATGATGTTTATTAGGTTTATTAGGAGGAATTATACAGGGATCAGGCTCAACACCAAATTAAAGAAGGGGTTTTCCGGTGCTGATAAAAACTCTTATTTATCTCATGTTAAAGAATAGTAGCAATACCTAGATAAGGTAACCAACATCCACAATAGCCTAACTTGAAGCTCCTGGGCCCCCAATGCAAAAGCTCCAACAAGGTCCCCAATTATTGCAAATCTTATCTTTTTCTATAGGCCAAAGGGACTTTTGGCACCCCTGGTTCCAGGGTCCAGGTGCAATTGCAACCCCTGTACCTATTGTATTTACACCCCTGATCATCCAGTATCTTTCAGCCTCATCCAATGATCTCAGTGCCATGTCATATCCCTAACATGGTCCCCATTACCTTCAATAAATGCAAAAGTGCTTCAGATTAGAAAAACTATTTCCTAAAATTAGAATCCTCATTTTTCATCCAGAGTAAACAATGGGAATGAACTGCATATGTTGGTCTGGACTCTACTCTAGAGGACCTTACCTGTCCTGTAATACACCCATGGGTTTTAATAGATATTGTGTAATGCTTCATTTCTCCTGTGGGCATACTGCAGGAAAATAAAATACATATTGAAAAGTATCCCCATAGATTACAGCTGATATGGTGATCCTATCAGGTGGACATTTTGCATTTAACTTGTTCTCGAGTTCCATTAAAAAAGTAGAGAGGAGGAAAAACCCTTCAATTATGGTGAAAATATGTGGATTTTCAGTGAGGTTTTTCTGTATAGACAACAATAGTAATCCACTGTGCACGCTCTTATGCATTATTGTATATACAGTAAATATAGCCTAGAAGACCTTTCCATGGTCCTGAAATTTTCCAACAAAATGCTTCTTGGCAAAGTGTCTATTTCAACATTGTCTGGACAGGTCTTCTATCCAGATCACAAGGACACCATGCTTTCTCTGCAGAGTAGGGAAAGACAAGATCAAACTCTCTCCCCTCCTGCACCCCTTCCAATATACTTGGTATACAAATATAGCTAGGTATATTTTAATCCCCAACTAATTAGGATTATTAGGAAAATGCACAAACTTTCTGCCTCTTTCAATAAACCAGCAACAACATAAATAGCTAAACACAACCAATATAAAAAGGGGTTCCTCCAAATTCAAAACATAATGTCACAGTTCTTCCTAGCGGAGTGCCTGGACACAGTGACCGTTCAGCCATTCAATCTTGGACAGGGACGTGCTGAGTTGTCAGTATGGTGATTGACCTCCTGACTATCCATCCTAATGGCCGCTTTACACGTTTTAATATCGTTGCGATATCGCAATTCAATGGCGCGGGAGCGCGCATTTAGTGCACTTTCCTCCCGCATCGCATTGGAGGTTTACACGTTGCGATTTCTGGATCCAACGTCTGTACGATGTCTACGCCCCCCAACCCAGGAACGACCATTTAACATGGGAGTGAATGGGTGACGTAGAACTTCACATCGTAGTTGGGCGTTTACACAGCACGATCCGGCTCCAATCTCCATTCAATATCGGGGCATTGAATAGCACGCTCATTCAATCCCCGATATCGCATTGACATCATTCCTGCATCGTATTGGACGTTCACACCATACAACGCAGGAACGATATCGGCTCCAACGATCAAACCACGTGACTTTTCATTGAAATCGGACTCCGATATCGCAACGTGTAAACCCGCCATTACAGCTAGTCTGTGAGTAGTAACTAGCAGCTCATTTCATCAAAAATTTTCTATGGGGTTTACCTCAGGCGACTCTGATGGCCACTCCAAGATCTTCCAGGACTTCTTCTGGAACCAAGCTTTGGTGGACTTTCAGGTATACTTCTGATCATTGACTTGTTAAATCTAATCATGCTGAAAGTAACTTTTATATTATTTGTGTTTATGTATTAAAATTGTTATTGTTTCACTGATTTATCAGAAAATTTATCAATATTGCTAATAAGCCTGATTTGCCAAAGGGCTTGAGCAATCTGTATTGTAATTGTATCTACAGCAGATAGTCATCTTGAATGACTTCCCGGGCAAACCAAATGCCCTGATGCATGGTGGTGTATAGGGAAAGAATAAGAGAAGCGGGTGGGGGGGAGGGAAGGGAAGTGTATGTCGACACAGTGGGGAGTGAGGGAGGGGATGGGTGCAAACACAGTATGAAGAGCGAAGGGGGATATAAGTGGCCACAGTATGGGGAGCATGGTGTGTATAAGGAAACAGTATGAGAAGGGACCGGTAATGTATGAGGGACAATATGAGTAGTGATGGAGGGGGGCGAGCTGTATGTATACTGAGTATGGTGACCGAGGGGGATGTGCTGTATGAGGAGATAGTATGGGCTGTGAGGGGGTAAAATAGTGAGGAGACTCTTGACAAAAATATAGAGAGAAACTGTATTGGAGGGGGGTGTGGGTGTGAGGGGGCACAGAATAAAGACTGGGTAGTTTGGGGGCAGTATAGTGATTGAGTAGCATGGGGAGGAACAGTGTTAGGGCGCAGTATGGAGGGGGAGGGGACAGTATGAGGACTAGGCAGTATAGGTTAGACACAGTATGAGAAGACAGTATGAAGAAGGGTGCCCAGCATGAAAAATAGGGCAGTTTGGATGATATGTACCATAAGAGGGATAGTGTCTGCATCAGATTTTGTACAGGAGACACAGTGAGAGGCAATTATTTATTCGGGGGCACATCATAGGCGAGATCATTTTTATTCAGGAGCATTATAATCATGCTGCTATTTTTAAGAGGAACTGTGTTGAGATGTGCTGCAGAAGACTGGAGGGAAGATGGAAGTCTACAGAAATGAGCTGTGGGTGTGAAAAGTTATCATGGTGTCTGGATATGATGAAGAAAAGAATGAGCATGACTCCAATTAGAGACAACATAATCTATAAGGTACCTGGATGTAAATGATTATTTTTGGTACAGACTACCGTAATTCTCATCAGTACTGAGGTTCCTGTACAGTTCACAATCTGGTGATGACTGGTAACATCTCCTTACCATTGATAAATGGGTGTTCCGAATTCAAAGTAAATTTCCATCTACTTCCCTAATATATATACTTATATTAGAACTAGCTGTGAGCCCGATTCTAAAGAATCGGATAGTGTAGAATCCATATATAGTTTATTTAGTAATAGTTAGGGGAGTGCGGTGAAATTAATTGTGTGTATACAGGCGGCTCAGTGGGTAGCAGAGTATATGGTGGCTCAGTGGGTAGCAGTGAGTGCGGTGGCTCAGTGGTCAGCAGTGAGTGCGGTGGCTCAGTGGGTAGCAGTGAGTGCGGTGGCTCAGTGGGTAGCAGTGAGTGCGGCGGCTCAGTGGGAAGCAGTGAGTGCGGTGGCGCAGTGGTCAGCAGTGAGTGCGGTGGCTCAGTGGGTAGCAGTGAGTGCGGGGGCTCAGTGGGTAGCAGTGAGTGCGGCGGCTCAGTGGTCAGCAGTGAGTGCGGCGGCTCAGTGGTCAGCAGTGAGTGCGGCGACTCAGTGGTCAGCAGTGAGTGCGGCGACTCAGTGGTCAGCAGTGAGTGCGGCGGCTCAGTGGTCAGCAGTGAGTGCGACGGCTCAGTGGTCAGCAGTGAGTGCGGCGGCTCAGTGGTCAGCAGTGAGTGCGGCGGCTCAGTGGTCAGCAGTGAGTGCGGCGGCTCAGTGGTCAGCAGAAGACGGCGGCTCTGTGGTCAGCGCAGGACGGCGGCTCTGTGGTCAGCGCAGGACGGCGGCTCTGTGGTCAGCGCAGGACGGGGGCTCTGTGGTCAGCGCAGGACGGGGGCTCTGTGGTCAGCGCAGTACGGGGGCTCTGTGGTCAGCGCAGGACGGGGGCTCTGTGCAGGACGGCAGCTCTGTGGTCAGCGCAGGACGGGGGCTCTGTGCAGGACGGCGGCTCTGTGGTCAGCGCAGGACGGCGGCTCTGTGGTCAGCGCAGGACGGGGGCTCTGTGGTCAGCGCAGGACGGGGGCTCTGTGGTCAGCGCAGGACGGGGGCTCTGTGCAGGACGGCGGCTCTGTGGTCAGCGCAGGACGGGGGCTCTGTGGTCAGCGCAGGACGGGGGCTCTGTGGTCAGCGCAGGACAGGGGCTCTGTGCAGGACGGCGGCTCAGTGGTCAGCGCAGGACGGGGGCTCTGTGGTCAGCGCAGTACGGGGGCTCTGTGGTCAGCGCAGGACGGGGGCTCTGTGCAGGACGGCAGCTCTGTGGTCAGCGCAGGACGGGGGCTCTGTGGTCAGCGCAGGACGGGGGCTCTGTGGTCAGCGCAGGACGGGGGCTCTGTGCAGGACGGCGGCTCTGTGGTCAGCGCAGGACGGGGGCTCTGTGGTCAGCGCAGGACGGGGGCTCTGTGGTCAGCGCAGGACAGGGGCTCTGTGCAGGACGGCGGCTCAGTGGTCAGCGCAGGACGGGGGCTCTGTGGTCAGTGCAGGACGGGGGCTCTGTGGTCAGCGCAGGCTAGGTGGGCGGAGCCACGGCGGGAGTGACGCGAGGTGGGCGGAGCCGCGCCGGGAGCCGTGTAGCGGGATGGCGGCGGGGTAAGTATACTGGAGTGTGTGTGTGTGTGTGAGAGAGTGTGTGTGTGTGTGTCCCTAACGCACTTCCATATGTTTGGCAGCCACGTCCACGACGACGGAAGTGGTGCCGAATATGACGGAAGTGCGCTACGGCAATTATAGATTAGATTACACTGCTATTTTTCTCTATTTCCTGTCTGATGACGCCTTGTTTGAGAATTACAGTGAATGCTGGGATACTCAAATGAAGCGTCATCAGGGGGCAGAGGCTGTGGTCACTGTCCCTGCTGCGAAGCATCACCAGTGACGCTCTTTTAGGGGTGGCTCTGTCTCCCTGCGCTGTACGTTGCGCTAACTGCACAATAACAGCGTCCACTCAGATCAATCAGCAGGCAACAAAGCAATGTCAATACCCGGCATACAGGAAACCAGTGATGTCACTAGCTGGGTCGTCAAACTGAATTGTTGCCCCGGGTGCCAGTATAACTAGATCTTCCTATATAGTAGGCAAAACTAAAGCCACATCACACATAACGAGATCGTTAGTGAGATCGTTGTAACGTCACAGGTTTTGTGATGTAACAGCGATCTCGCTAACGATCTCGCTACGTCTGACACTTAGCAGTGAACAGGCCCCTGCTGTGAGATCACTGATCGTTACAAAGTGCTCTGGGTAATTTTTTGGTCATTGCGCTCCCGCTGGTCAGCACGCATCGCTGCGTGTGACAGCGAGAGACCAACAATCAGCGACCTCACAGGTTGATAACCATGGTAAACACCGGTTATCTAGGCACGCGCTGCCTAAATACCCGGTGTTTATCATGGTTACCAGCGCTAAGCAGGGAGGACGCTGGTAACTATGATAAACACCAGGTATCTAGGCAGCTGCTAAAACTGATGACCTTGAAAACAGGTCCAGACGGAACAACGTCCGTATTGTTGGAATGCCCAAACTTTGTGAAGGCAAAATCCCTACTTTCTTTATTGAGGCCTGGATTAAGGAGAATATTGGGGCGGATAACCTTACACATTTGTATGCTGTGGAACGTGCTGACAGCGTTCCTGCTTGCCCCCCTCATGGCCATCTACCAAGACCCATCTTGGCTAAACTCCTCCATTACAGGGACAAAGACACCCTGAGTTGACTATTGACAGCTCCAGAGTTTCTTTCTACCCTGACTTTTCGTCGACAATTCAAAGACTGAGAGCTACATTTACTGAGATCAAAAAACGCCTGAGGGCCATTGGCATTAAATACTCTATGATGTTCCCGACTAAATTGCGAGTAGAGGCCCGGAATAAAGTCCAGTTGTTTTTGGATGCTAAGGAGGCCGTGGACTGGCTAGATCTTAACAGACAGCAGTTGAGGAGGGAAGAGGAGGAGCATGACTATGGCTGACGGAGCTCTGATTTTTTGGGCACCCTTGTGCCGCTTGATTTTCCAGCTTCTGACTTTGATATGAGAGATTATTTGTTTTACCATCTTTTTGTTAGATACCTTTATTCAGTATTGATCTATGTACAGTAGTAATTTAACCCTTTTGAGGGTGTAAGATTGTAAATGTTCAGTTAAATGCATCGTGCTGTGGGGTACTATCCTGCCACATGTGGGCGGCGAAATAGGAACTACAACACCTGTTGATTGGTGTATAAGGGAATAACAACGCCCTTGTTTAGAATAACCTTGGAAAGTTTACGGTTATGTTGGGGAGAGTTACTTGGGGGATTGGTGGGTTTGTTAGGTCCTTTGCCATACCTGTGCACACTAATATATATTTCGCTACGACTCACTGGATACTGTCACTCAGTATACAACAACCTGAATATGGGTGACATTAGAATACTCAGCTGGAATGTGAGGGGGCTAAAGTCCCCAAGTGAAAAGGCAGGCCATATTCTCCTCTATTACATACCAGAGGCCGACTGTTATTTGCTTGCAAGAGATGCATCTTAACCCTGAGATGCTCAGTATACTAGATAAGAGGTGGATACAGGTAGGATACCACTCCACATATTCTCAATACTCTAGGGAAGTCAGTATACTGGTTTCTCTGGGTGCTCAGTTTACATGCAGTCAGGTGGTGGTGGACACAGAGGGGCAGTTCATTTTCTTGCTCTGCAAAATTTCTGCTGTAACAATGATACTTATCTCCATATATATTCCCCCGCCGTAGGGTCATATACAAAATCTTTACTATTCTGAGAGATTTCCTGGGGGGCCCCTATTTGGTGGTGGGTGATTTCAATAACATTTTATATTCCCATTGGGACAGGGGTAATCACATACCCCTAAAGCCCGGAGGCAATTGAACGCCATTTGGGGTGCTGCTGCATGAATTGGCTGTAACTGATCTATGGAGATGCCGTAACCCTGATGTGTACCAGTACTCATGCTTTTCCTCTACCTTTTCCTCCCTGTCCCGCATCGACTTGGCCCTGGGCGATGGTCTTATACTGGGGAAAATTTTAGATGTTAAATACTTGCCGAGGACAGTGTCGGACCATTTGCCCATGTCCATCACGATTAAAGGGGACGATAGCAGATCACAAAACAGACCGTTATGGCGACTTAACCCGTTCTAGCTACAACTGGTAGATAAGAATGACACCTTCCTCTTTGAGATATGGGAATATCTATGTTTTAATCAGGACTCAGCCCCTAGTTTGACTGTTTGGGAATCTCTGAAGGCATACTTGCCTGTTGAAACGGAAGTCCGCGAAACGGACCGTTGCTCCCCCTGCACCTCCCTGCCCTGCACCTAAGATGTAACCTGAAAAAGCACAATAAAGCCGGTATGTAAAAAAGAACCCCCAAGTGGTTCTTTGATCTGGGGCTGAAGACATACTCGAGATGTCCCAAGTGTACACTTGAGAATGCTGACATTTTGCACATGTTCTGGACGTGCCCCCGCCTGCCAATATTTTGGGTCATGGTTCTCAATCTGGTGCACATGGCCACAGACCAAGATATCCCCAGGGATCCTATTGTTTGTGTTCTGGGTTATGTGGAGGATGTGGGGGGTGACGAACATCTACATATCGCAGTTGCCAGAATGCCCTATATCTCTAGGAAGTTAATAGCGTATCACTGGATTTCAGATAAAGTTCCCTCACGTAAAGAATATATAAACAATTTGAACCTTACATTATACAGAGAAAAGGTCATCTGTCTTAAAAGGGGAAGACCTTCGAAAAAATTTGGGCAGGCTGATCAGATCTTCCAGGCCTACCGTCTGTACATTTGTTCACTTAATGGCTGACTTCGTCATTGCAACTGTGAGTTAAGTTTATATTTCTGTGTCACTTGCTTTTTGACGTGTGCTTTATTTCCAATTTTTCTTTTGTTTATATACCTTTGTATTTTATGCCATCGGACCTGGTTGGGGGTGGGTTGCAGTGGGGGCTGCAATGGCTGGTGGATTGCTCCTGTGTTTCACTTGTTTGTTGCACTGAAAATGTCAATAAATAATATCTGAACATAAAAAAAAAGCAGATCTGTCAACTGATTTCACAATACAAACTGGTTACATTACTAAATGGACCTGATCAGGCTGATTTCATTACTTTGGAAATACATCTCAGAATGGCTGTATAATCCCTTTTCATAGTTTTTACACTTAAAGGGAATCTGTTACCAGATTTTGGCTAACCTCATCTAACAGCAGCACAATGTAGGAAAAAAAGACCCTGGTTCCAGCGATGTATCACTTACTTTACTGAGTGCGGCAGTTGTGACAGAGTTCTTAGCTGTAGTAGAGCTCAGAAAGTTAATCCCACCCACAGTTTTCTGTATAGATTGTCTAGAGATCGAGAGCTGCTTATTAGAGGAGGGGTGTGGTCGAACAACTTGGCGCAAGGCAGCTAGTCAGAGCAATGCTAATGTCATAGTAATAAAACCTTCACTTTCAGTAAACAACACACTGCACAGCTTGATAATTGACATGGCTGAAATTTGTGTTTCAGCCCCTGTCTCCTGCTGTCTTCAGATTACATAGAAAACGATTGTTGACAGTTGCCATTTCATACTAAAATTAGCATTATAGGAGTCTATCTGGACTTCTAAAATGCCCATCTTCATATCATGATTTTACAAACATCGTGATGTCAAATTGTAGTGTAAGTACAGCAGCCTCATCAAGTCTAAGATCCATTTCATAGTATGTATATACATTTGAACCGATCTAGGGCAGTAATCCCAAGGCAACATGATCTGGCCAAGGATTAGAGAGCACTCTTAATACCTTGGTGAAAGACTAGGCAATCGTCCTTCTCTCGCCCAAGTATATCAAGTTCTGCAACTCAATAATTTCCCAACGTAAGAACAGTTTCAGGTACCCATTGCAACTTTCTCTGGAAGAGTGCAGACCATTGTCCAGCCATGAGGATCCAGACAGAGAAGATGTCAGAGGGGCAACAAGATGCATCCATTTGGGATGATTAGTAGGCACAGACTGCACTGCAGACATTGAAAGAGCAGCAAAGACACCAACAACCATTTGCTTGTGTGGCACCCTTGAGGTTGGGCGCCACAGGGAGGTATTACAGTATGACAACAAAATGTGTAATCCTTTGTAAGTTGCTAGTTCAGGGTTTAAACCTGTGGAGTCTGAAAGTGCACACACCTAGGAATAGACCACTAGTATGGGGGGACCAGTACTTTGGTAGGTCCCAAAAGGGGGTGGAGCCTAGGGGTAGATGCAGAAGAGAGTGACAGTTGACAGTTAGTGCTGGGAAGGCAGTCAGGTAGGACAGGCCTGACAGCACTGCCAACAGGAGGGAGCCCCATCTTCAAGTGGGGGCCCAGAACAGAAGGCAACGGGCCAGGACTGGTAGGAGCCGGCTGGTCACGTTGAGGGAGCACCGGCAACACGGAAAGCCGAGGCGGCCAGGAGTTTAGCCCTGACCGCAAAACCGACGAGCTGCCTCCCATAGAAACCGGGTTGCTGACAGCGCCACAAGGTATCTCGCCCCTCAGGACTAAGAACCGGTTCAAGACACTAGAAGACACTAAAAGGGACAGGCAGAATTCCGGTGGCGGAGGCTTTAATCCTTGGGCCCCGTCCGGACCGGTAGAGCACAGACCTTGTCTTCTAGATACAGACCGTAGGACTGGCGGGAGAGCTCTGCGAGGGTGGAAAAGACAGAAGAGAACAGATTAGATCCTGAACGATTTGAGAGAGGACATCTAGAGACTCCATAAGGGAGACTGAGCTGGCAACATCCACCCTATAAACCAAACTGTACTGTGTCTTGTTTATGCCATCAGCCGGTATCGAGTAAAGTGAAGTTAAAGTTGAACTGGTTTCCGTTATTCTTCCTGCCGCAGCCTGGAGGGCTCAGCATCAGCAGTAGCTCAGCAGAGGGGTAAGAACTGCAGCACCATCTTCATCACTGAACTCCCTCACCATCTTCCTTCATTGCTGCCCTGAAGTAAAGCTCCACCTGTGGGGAGCTGTACCACACTTTGCTGCCCTAACCATCACCTCAGCGGCCGGCTGGCAGCGCCGGTACCATATTACCGGGAACTACAGGTGGAGCCACGTTCCCCTGTAAATAGCCCCTTCTCCCATCAACAACAACCCCTTTCAAATGATCACCAGGGCACGACACCGGGATCCTGTCCACCTGTGAGTCCCTACTCAGCAGACCTGGTGGCCGAGTACCCCCCTAGCCCTGGCCTCATCCCTTCTTGCTGTCTGGAGTCAGCCATCATCCACAGCACCATGGACCTGGTGAGAGAATGCTGCTGACGTGACAATACATCAATACTCTGCCCAAAAAAATTAAAGGGGTCCAGGAGCCTCTTCAAAAAATGCTTCATAAGTAAGAAGAAGCAGTTCTTGAAGCGTATTTCTCTTAAAAGACTCATGTTTTACCACCTCCAAAAACACCATTCTGACCCTCGAACAGGGCCAGCTCCAGATTTTTGTGGGCCCTTGGCGAAAGAGTCTTAATGGGTCCCTTTTACACTCTGTCCCGTCCCTCCAAATTATATATGACACACACAGTTCTACTACGTGCCCATAGACATAGATGGCTCTACTACACGCACATGTAGACACACAACTCTGCTACATGCACACTACACATAGTACACACACAGCTTTACTACGTGAACATACAGATACACACACACACAGCTCTACTACATGAACATACAGATACAACACACACAGCACTGATACATGCCCAATTCATGCACAGATGCATGCAGCTCTGCTACATTCACACTACACAGACATACATGTCCATAGACATAGATGGCTCTGCTACACGCACATGTAGACACACAGCTCTGCTACATGCACACTACACATAGACATACAGTACATGCCAATAGACATAGATGGTTCTGCTACACGCACTTGTAAATACACAGCTCTGCTACATGCACACTACACATAATACACACACACAGCTCTAATACATGAACATACAGATACACACAAACAGCACTGGTACATGCCTAATTCATGCACATACAAACACACGCAGCTCTGCTACATGCATACTACACATACAGATAAACATATGGCTCTGCTACATGGACACTACATACCCAGCTCTGCTACATGTACAATTCATGCGCATACAAACACATACAGCTCTGCTCACGTATACAATACATGTACATACATATACACCCAGCTCTGCTGCATGAACAATACATACACATACAGATACACACCCAGCTCTGCCACATGGACACTACATGCATGCTACACACCTAGATCTGCTACATGTACAATATATGTACATACAGATACACACAGCTCTGCTACATGCACATACAAACACACACAGTTCTGCTACATGCACATACAGATACACAAATACACACACATACAAACACACACACATACAGATATAGATGCTGTGATGTAGTGAATGGCAGCATTATACATGGCCATTATGTTTCGCACAGGCAGAAGTCTGCTGTTTTTTATGAATGTCTCACCAGTACCTGAAGCCACAGTCTGCCTTACTGCATTGCAAGAGTTAAGCTTGCAACTTGCTGGAGATGGGGGTGTATCTCAGGATGTTTAAGGCCACGTGCACACGCTGAATATTTGCGGAGTTTTTTACCTCAGGATTTGCAGCCAAAACCAGGAGTGGATAGAAGTGGTGCAAGTGTTTCTATTAGACTTTTACTTTGATTGCTCCACTCCTGGTTTTGTCCACAAATCCTGAGGTAAAAAACTCAGCAAATACTGAACGTGTGCACATGGCCTAAGGCCACGTGTACAGGTTGAGTATTTGATGAGCTTTTAACCTCAGGATTTGTAGCCAAAACCAGGAGTGTGTCATAAATACAGAAGTGGTGCAGGTGTTTCTATTAGACGTTTCCTCTGATTGCCCCACTCCTGGTTTTGTCTACAAATCCTGAGGTAAAAAGCTCATCAAATACTCAGCGTGTGCACGTGGCCTAATGGAGTCTGTGTTTGACATGTGGGAGACTGACAGAGAGTGAGATATAGAGGACCTGCAGTATGCAGGGGTGGGAGCAGAAGCCATTGTGTAACAAGCAGTCTCCCAGGGGCCCTGTGTGGACTGACAACAGGACCCCAAGTGAGTGGAGGCTGGGATACGTCAGGAGAAGTGTATCCAAACCAGGAGTTAATGGTCTGTAACACTGTAGTGTATTGCATTGCCTGTAAAGCCAAGGAAGGCATACATTTGGAGTTGGTTTATGAAGTCAAATAAACCGAATAGACTTCTTATGTGAAACCCGTGCCTGTGTACCTCTATCCTGCAGCCAGCGAGTGAGTACCCTATTGTATAGTGACTGGTATACTGAATATCGCTGCCAAGTGAGGGTACCCCGATCCGGGCCGTGATCGCTATGTCACAATACACACAGAGAAACAACCATATACAGACACACACATACATACATAACACAATGTAAGGCTGCTTTCACATCAGCGGTTTTAGCGATCGCGGCAGATGCGGTGGAAAAAAACGCATCTGCCGCGATTACCGCATAACCTCTGCACTTGCGGCACAGTTGCGGCAAGCCCCATAGAATTTCTATGCGGGCTTGTGGCAGGTGCGGCAAGTGCGGCCGCAAAAAAACCGCAGCTGACACCCATTAGGTGTAAGCCGACGTCACCATGCGCATTGCACATGCATGGCTTGTTGGCTTACACCTAAAGGGTGTACATACGTCACCAGGACTAGATGTGACGCAAATAGCGTCACATCGGCTATTACGCCCTTTCTGCAGGGCGATGAGGATTGGGATTAGTTATCACGCCCATCGGGGTGTGATAATGAGCAGGTCAGGAGGGCTTACAGTCTCACAGGGAACGCCCTGTGAGACTGATTCACGGTGAAGAAGTCCCTGACATGTAAGTGTCTAAGGGTGTTTTTCACAATGTTATTGAACGCTTTTTTTACACAAAAGGACAGCTGCTAATAATCTTTCAGGGTGCAAGGACAGGTATTAATAGAGTTGGGGGTGATTTGGAGGGGTCAGGTTCCCTTTAAATGCTTCAGATCACCAAACAAATGTAATTATTAGACAAAGATAATACAAATAAACACATAATACAGTTAATAAATTAAGGTTTTTATTATTAAGGGACAATCTAAAGCTACAGGGCCCGGAGTGAAAAAAAGATAACTATGGTTTATCACATCTTTTGGAAGCTAAATTTAATTTCCCTAGCCACACCCAGACCTGATTATTGCCACATCTGTTTTCAATCAAGAAATCACTTAAATAGGACCAGCCTGACAAAGTGGAGTAGACCAAAAGATCCTCAAAAGCTAGACATCGTGCCACAAGCCAAAGAAATTCATGAGCAAATGAGGAACAAATTAATTGAGATCTATCAGCCTGGAAAAAGTTATTTAGCCATTTCTAAAGCTCTGGGATTCCAGTGAACCACAGTGAGAGCCATTGTACACAAATGGCAAATCATACCGTGTTTCCCCGATAGAAAGACCCCCCCGAAAGTAAGACAGGGTGGGGGGGGACGGGGGGTCTGCTAATGTAAGACCCCCCCCGAATGTAAGGCAGGGTAGGGGGGGTCTTACTATCGGGAAACATGTGGGGGGTTTACATACATACATACACACGTACAGACACATATATACACATATATACACACCATACACACCACACACACCACACACACACATAGCACCGCTTCTTACCAGGTCCGGTGTGGGGTCCCCGATGGTCCTGTGCCGTCCTCTGTGCTCCGGTCCGGTCCCCGAGATGATCCGCTGCCGTCCGCCGTGTTCCGGTGCCGGTCCCAGGCTCCATGGTCCCTGCTCTTCCGGAGTTCAGGCCTAGCTCCGCCCAGGTCATAGTGTAGGCCAATCAGCATAGCGGCGCTGACGTCAGAGGCAAGCGCCCGATGACGCTTGCTTGAGCGCCGCTATGCTGATTGGCCCACACTATGACCTGGGCGGAGCTAGGCCTGTACTCCGGAAGAGCAGGGACCATGGAGCCTAGGACCGGCACCGGAACACGGCGGACGGCAGCGGATCATCTCGGGGACCGGACCGGAGCACAGAGGACGGCACAGGACCATCGGAGACCCCACACCGGACCCGGTAAGAAGCGGTGCTATGTGTGTGTGTGGTGTGTATGGTGTGTATATATGTGTATATATGTGTATGCATGTGTCTGTCTGTATGTGTGGGAATGTGTGGATGGATGGCTGCAGTGTGTGGATGGATAGATGGATGGTGGGGCCTCCAATGTAAGGCCCCCCCCCCCGAAAGTAAGACAGGGGGCCACTTTTGGCCACAAAAAGAATGTAAGACCCTGTCTTACTTTCGGGGAAACACGGTACAACAATGGTGAACCTTCTCAGGAGAAGCCGGATGAACATAATTATCCTAATGGCCCTGTCACACATATCAACCAAGGCTGCGATGTCGGAAGCGATGTGCGGGTGCGCGGTCGCTTCCGCCATCGCAGCCTTGGTGTCACACGGCAGGATGTTGCCGGTGACGCCGCAGCGATGCGGGTGGAGCCATCGCTCGCTGGGCTGGGATCAACCCAGCGAGCGATCCGCAGCGATGCTGCGGTATAGGCTGGATTGTCGCACACATCACTATTGCAGTGTCAGACGACGCGATCCAGCCTAATCGCTGGTCGCAGATTGACAGGTTTATGAACATGTTCAGAAACCTGTCAACCTGCGACCAGTGATAAATCGCAGTCGCGTTGCGCTGTCACACAGCACGACGCACTTGCAATATCGCTAGCGACATCGCTGATGCATCAGTTTTCGGCGATGTCGCTAGCGACATTGACACGTGTGACACGGCCATAAGAGCACAGCAACGACTCATTCAAAAGGTCACTAAAGACCCCACAATTACATCCAAAGATCTGCAAGTCTCATTTGCCTCAGTTAAGGTCAGTATTCATGACTCCACCATAAGAAAGAGACAGGACAAAAAGGGCTGCATGGCAGAGTTCCAAGACGAAAACCACTGAACATAAAGAGTCATCTCCGTTTTGCCAGAAAACATCTTGATAATGCCCAAGACATTTTGAAGAATATTCTGTGGACTGACGAGACAAAATCTGAACTTTTTGGAAGGTGAATGTCCCATTACTTGTGGTGTAGAAGCAGGGCCGGCTGTTTGATGTTGAAAATCCTGAAAAACAGTGTCCAGCTGTACCAAAGGTACTTGACAAAGGCTGTGTTACTACCGAAACGTCATGCCACTAAGGGCCCTTTCACATCAGCGTTTTTTGAATTTGCGGCAGTTGCGGTTGAAAAACCGCACTTGCCGCATTTGCCGCACTTGCGGCACGAATGCGGCAGGCCCCATTCATTTCCTATGGGACTTGCGGCACTTGCGGCAAGTGCGGTTTTTCAAAATATCAACGCCACTTGCGGTAAATGCGGCATTTGCGGCATGTCTTAAAACCGCAACATGCCGCGGTTTTTTGTCGCCGCAAGTATACCGCAAGTGTACCGCACTTGTGCCGCAATGTACATTGCGGTATTTTTATAATGAGAGTCAATGGCAACCGCGTCTGCCGCACCTGCCGCATCTGCCGCAAGTGGATTGGCTGGATGCGGCACGCGTACTGAGCCTGCTCCAAGTGCTCCCAGCCCCCCCCCTCACTGATATAAAAAGAGGAGCAGGTTTGCACATGTTGTGCAAACCTGTTTGCTGCTCTGAAGTGGACCCAGAAGCTTTTGTGTCTGGACATGTCTGTGCTTCATCTTCTGCATCTTTTGGTAAGTACATACAATTTTCATTCAGAATATGTTTATTGTATTTGTTGTTTGCCAATATTTTTGCACAAATACCATGTCCTTTGGTAATTTTTTGCAAAAAAAGCCATGTGTGTGTATTCATTTACTGTAATTATTTTTGAGCAATTTTTTTTTTTTATTTTTCTTAAAAAATGCTGAAAAATAATTATTGTAAATGAATGGTTTTTTTGGTGCAGAATTTTTTTTGATTTTTTTGATTTTTGCATTGTGCATTATTTAAAATGTTCATGCTGTTATGTGCCTTTGTGCTTTGTGGTAAAAGTTTGCAAAACTTTCATGTGCATGGTAAATGTTTGCAAAAAAACACCATTTCCTTCGGTAATTTTTTGCAAAAAAAAGCCATGTGTGTGTATTCATTTACTGTAATTATTTTTGAGCAATTTTTTTTTTTATTTTTCTTCAAAAATGCTGGAAAATAATTATTGTAAATGAATGGTTTTTTTGGTGCAGGATTTTTTTTTGATTTTTTTGATTTTTGCATTGTGCATTATTTAAAATGTTCATGCTGTTATGTGCCTTTGTGCTTTGTGGTAAAAGTTTGCAAAACTTTCATGTGCTTGGTAAATGTTTGCAAAAAAAAGCCATGTGTGTGTATTGTTCATGTACTGTAATTATTTTTCAGCCTTTTTTTTTTTTTTCTTCAAAAATGCTGAAAAATAATTATTGTAAATGAATGGTTTTTTTGGTGCAGGATTTTTTTTAATTTTTTTGATTTTTGCATTGTGCATTATTTAAAATGTTCATGCTGTTATGTGCCTTTGTGCTTTGTGGTAAAATTTTGCAAAACTTTCATGTGCTTGGTAAATGTTTGCAAAAAGCACCATGTGCTTCGGTAATTTTTTGCAAAAAAAGCCATGTGTGTGTATTGTTCATGTACTGTAATTATTTTTCAGCCTTTTTTTTTATTTTTCTTCAAAAATGCTGAAAAATAATTATTGTAAATGAATGGTTTTTTTGGTGCAGAATTTTTTTTGATTTTTTTGATTTTTGCATTGTGCATTATTTAAAATGTTCATGCTGTTATGTGCCTTTGTGCTTTGTGGTAAAATTTTGCAAAACTTTCATGTGCATGGTAAATGTTTGCAAAAAAGCACCATGTGCTTCGGTAATTTTTTGCAAAAAAAGCCATGTGTGTGTATTCATTTACTGTAATTATTTTTGAGCAATTTTTTTTTTTATTTTTCTTCAAAAATGCTGAAAAATAATTATTGTAAATGAATGGTTTTTTTTGGTGCAGGTTTTTTTTTGATTTTTTTGATTTTTGCATTGTGCATTATTTAAAATGTTCATGCTGTTATGTGCCTTTGTGCTTTGTGGTAAAATTTTGCAAAACTTTCATGTGCATGGTAAATGTTTGCAAAAAAGCACCATGTGCTTCGGTAATTTTTTGCAAAAAAAAGCCATGTGTGTGTATTCCTTTACTGTAATTATTTTTGAGCAATTTTTTTTTTTTATTTTTCTTCAAAAATGCTGAAAAATAATTATTGTAAATGAATGGTTTTTTTGGTGCAGGATTTTTTTTTTTTTTTTTTGATTTTTGCATTGTGCATTATTTAAAATGTTCATGCTGTTATGTGCCTTTGTGCTTTGTGGTAAAAGTTTGCAAAACTTTCATGTGCATGGTAAATGTTTGCAAAAAAAAACCATGTGCTTCGGTAAATTTTTGCAAAATAAAGCCATGTGTGTGTATTGTTCATATACTGTAATTATTTTTCTGCATTTTTTGGTATTTTTCTTCAAAAATGCTGAAAAATAATTATTGTAAATGAATGGTTTTTTTGGTGCAGGATTTTTTTTTATTTTTTTGATTTTTGCATTTTGCATTATTGAAAATGTTCATGCTGTTATGTGCATTTGTGCTTTGGTAAAAGTTAGTAAAACTTTCATGTGCTTGGTAAATTTTTGCAAAAAAAAGCCATGTGTGTGTATTAAAGGGAACCAACCACCCCCAATGACCCCCCCGGACTATTAATATCAGTGCCTACACACAGCACATACATGTGCTGCACTGATTTTGGCTAAAAAAACTGTTTTTTAAAACTAAAGATAATGATTTTTAAAGTTTAAACCGGAGCGACGGATGGGCGGTACTTATCTGTGGCAAACGACGATATCTGATGCCAATCATCTTCCCTGTCTCCCCTCGCAGCAGTTATGGCCACCCCTTTGTGCAGCGTCACAGCCCTGTGCACGGGCTCGCATGCCCGTGCACACGTCATCATCTACAGCCGGGAAGCGAGCGCGCGCTCTGTCTTCCTGCGCTCGGCTATGGAAGACAGAGCGCCGCGCTCGCTTCCCGGCTGTAGATGATGACGTGTGCACGGGCATGCGAGCCCGTGCACAGGGCTGTGACGCTGCACAAAGGGGTGGCCATAACTGCTGCGAGGGAGACGGGGGGATGATTGGCATCAGATATCGTCGTTTGCCACAGATAAGTACCGCCCATCCGTCGCTCCGGTTTAAACTTTAAAAATCATTATCTTTAGTTTTAAAAAACAGTTTTTTTAGCCAAAATCAGTGCAGCACATGTATGTGCTGTGTGTAGGCACTGATATTAATAGTCCGGGGGGGTGATTGGGGGTGGTTGGTTCCCTTTAATACGTTCATGTACTGTAATTATTTTTCAGCATTTTTTTGTATTTTTCTTCAAAAATGCTGAAAACTAATTATTGTAAATGAATGTGTTTTTTGTTGCTGGTTTTTTTTATTTATTTTTTTTTTGCATTGTGCATTATTTAAAATGTTGAGGGTTTTATTTGATTTAGCAAAGATGCCTTGTGTAGTTGTAGTTTTTAAAAAAATATGCCATATGCTTGTTAATTTTTGTGAGATCTGTAAGGCTGCCTTCACACTATGGATGTTTTAAATCCGATGCTGTCCGATAAAAATCGGACAGCATCAGACCGATTTTGTGCCCCATGCAGCCCTTTTGGGCATCAGACCGAATCAAATTTGCACTAAATGGCATCTGTTTTTGTCTGATCCGATTCTGTCCCATTTTCTTTTTTTTTTTTTTAAATTTTTTTATTGGTGCAAAACTTGGAGCATGCTCCGATTTTTGCACCAAAAATTAAATTGGTCAAAATTGGATCGTATCAAATCGGATGCCATTTAGTGCACATCTGATTTTCTCCGATCAATTTAGCTTGGGGCCCTATGTAGTAAGGTCAAAGGAAACATCTGATGTCTCCTTGGACCCGATTTTACTGTACTGAGCATGCTCAGTACAGTAGAAATGCTCCAAACTTGAAGTCAGGGCTTAAAAAATAAAAAATGTATGCTCACCTATACCCGAGCCCCCACCGTCTCCTGCCGGCTCCCAGTGTCTGCAGAGGTCTTCTACTGCATTACAGGACCTGCCGTGATGTCAGTCACGTGACTGCAGGTTACCATGTGTTACCTGCGGTCACGTGACTGTAACATCAGGGCAGGTCCTATACTGCAGTAGAAGACCTCAGCAGACACCGGGAGCTAAGTGGATAGGTGAGCATAATTTATTTATTTATTTTTAAATTTATTTATTTTTTTTCTCAAACCAGAGGCTACAATGTTATGCCGGACTCGGATGCCTATTTGGCAACCGATTCCAGGCATCAGAATCGACCCGAAAATGTCCGAATTCATGGGACAGCACCGGCTCCCTTCAAAATTGTAATGTGAAAGTAGGCTAAGGTGTCGCTGCATTTGCTGTTTAATGGCTGACTTGCGTCCCAGGCTGTATGCATTGTGTATGTTGCTTGCAGGCCTTTGCGTCAAGTGCAGTTCTGGCAGGTGCTGCAGATGTGTCACAATTTTAGGTCAAAATGCAAATTTTTTTTTTTTTTTTTTATTATGAACACAAGTGCAGCATCTGATGCACCTGGCAGAATGTGACTTGCTGCAAATGACCGCAAGCACCATACCAAATGTATTGGGCTTGCCGTATTGGGCATTATGTGTGTGTTCAAGCAGATGCAGCGCCACCTATGGTATTGTCCAAAAACATTAGCGTTCTGCTGATGTGAAATTTGCCTTACTGAATTTTTTATATTTTTTTTTGTCATGCACACTGTTGGTGGGACTCGTGCTCCCCCCATAGTGTCTGTGCAAGTGACTGCATTATTATTAATGTAAGGTGTCATGCACACTGTGGGTGGGACTCATGCTCCCCCCATAGTGTCCGTGCAAGTGACTGCATTCTTATTAATGTAAGGTGACATGCACACTGTGGGTGGGACTCATGCTCCCCCCACAGTGTCCGTGCAAGTGACTGCATTATTATTAATTAATGGTGTCATGAACAGTGTGTGACTACTAATTTTTTTTTTTTCTATGTAATATTAGTTTATCTGGCAGCTTGCTGAATACTCCTGTTTGCGGCTGCTCGGGATATTCTTTGTTGCTATAGACACTTTTGATTGTGAGTATTTGTATTGTATTTTTTTTTTTTTTTTTTTTTTTACAATGTAAATATTTGTATTTCATTTATATGTTCTGACTTTCCTCCCTGTCCTGCAGTGTCTGATTGATTGATTGGGATGGCTGATAACTCCTCCCACAGTGAGGGATCTGTTTCCCCAAACAGGGTGGTAAGTGCCTCATGTAACTAATGTGTATGTCCTCATGTGTTTTGCCTATTGTGAATACTAATATCTTAATTAAATCTGATTAAAGGCTCGTGGTTCTGCTGACAGTGGAGCAGTGCAGGACGTCGTTGTGCCTGATGCTGAGCCAGGGACTGTAAGTACTTAATAATCATGCTTGTCCCAAAGTAATTTTTTAAAACTTTATCCAGTTATTTAACATAATATTTTTCATGTATAATTTTTTTTGTACTTAAAAAATAAATTTTATAAACTCAATGTATATTCTTTTTGTTTTAATTTTGTAGGCTGCTGATGTCCGTCCTAGAGGTCCTCCAACCTCTTCCCAGCGTCGTGGTGGAAGTCGCGGTCGTCGTGGTCGTGGTGTAAGAATATTAAAACATTATAACATTTATAATTTTTATGTTTTTGATTATTAATTTTAATATTAAAAATTGTTTATGTTTTTAGGGTTCCCAAAGGTCAAGCAGGTCCTCACAGGAACGAGTGGAAGAAGTTGATTTCTGTATAAATGGAGATCAGCTGATCCACTTGGTCCAAGAGCGACCTGTATTGTGGGACAAAAGGCACAGCCGCCACTGGGATAGTGACTTGACACTACGACTGTGGGAAGAAATCTGTGTTGAGATCGTGGATGGTTGGAGTGACCTCAATGCTCCGACTCAAGCTGCTTGCCGTAAGTATTTTTTTATAATATATAATTGAATAAATTTTTTAAATATAATTTGTAATATTTATACATTCATTAACCACTCTATTTGTTTAACAGTGAAAAAGGTGAAGGAACGCTGGCGATCCATTAAAGACCGCTACGGGAAGGACTACAAAGCAGAGATGCTTGCCCCCAGTGGTTCTGCGGCTGGTAGTAAGAAATATAGGTATTACTACCAGCTATCCTTTTTAAGGCCAGCGTTGGAAAGCCGTAGGTAAAATATATATTTTATTTTTTTTTGTATCTTGAATGGACGCTGTTATATGTTATGATACTTAATCTCTTTTTTTATTCCCACAGTACTGTTGGAAATGTTGAACCACCAACTACTGCAAGTAGCCTTCCTGCAGCGGTCCATGATGATGAGCCAACTCTGGACACTGGTGATGGCGCTGCGGCATCTTCACAGCCCTCTGACAGACCAGTCCATCAAACTGTTTCCAACCTATCACAGCCCTCTGTTGCTACCGAACTGCCTCAACCAGCTTCTCGTTCAGTTCGACAGCGCCAGAGTGCTGTCAATAGGAATCCTATTCCGGAATACATGCATCTTTCTGGAGTTTTTGAGGAATGCGTTTCCTTATTAAATAAAACATTTGAAGCTGGATTTGAAAAAATAATAAACGAATTCCAAAAACTCCGGATAGATAATACTTCTCAAATGAGAAATATGTATTTTCAAACAGTTTTGACCCGGATGGAAAATCTGACTGGACCTGGTCAGCTGTATGTCATGCAGAGCTGTGAAGAAGCGCTAAAGTATGCGCTAGACCACATGCATATCAGTGGCAGCAAGAGTCGGAGACGGACCATCAGCAACCAGTTCCTGAGGTTGAGACAGAGTTGGCCAGCAGACCTGCTCAGCCAAGGTCTGAACAAAGTCGTGGGGCTACTTCTTGTGTTCGTTCACGGGAGAGGGACCCGGAATATCAGGATCGTTCACGGCAGAGGGACCTGGAATACCGGCGTGATCGTTCACGGGACAGGGAGCTGGAAGATCGTCGGATGAGACATGACCAGGATTATGGGCAATATGAGCCACACCATCGGCCACAGGGACCACAGTGGAGAGACTTCCAGTCAGGAGATGAGCCAGCAACACGGCGGCCAAGATACGAAGACTGGGAGTCGGAGGATTTTCGATACTGGCGAGATCAAAGCAGACCAAGACAGCAGCGAGGACGAGGTAGTAGTCATCACCAGTTGGCTACCCAGGGCTCTGGGTATGGTCGCCTATCTACTCGTCCCACTGCTGATCTTGATTTGTCATCAAGGATGTGGCAAAACGTTGGAGACCTAAGCAACACTTCTAGCTTAGGTTTTCGATTGAGCATGCTGGATACACCAATAAACAGACAGGTGTCTCGTCCAGCTGAAGATCCTCCTCTCACAACTGTTCCCTTAAGCCCCATAAGTCCGGTCATCCATCTGACCAGCACCCCATCCAATAGTCCAGGCAGCCCGACCACGACTACGACCACGACTACGACCACCACCACGACCACCACCAAGTAGCTCCACAGGTGGAAGAACATTACCAGGCATGTAATGCACATCCAACCTACGTGGCTGAAGCCATTTATCCAACCTACGTGGCTGAAGCCATTATCCAACCTACGTGGCTGAAGCCATTATCCAACCTACGTGGCTGAAGCCATTATCCAACCTACGTGGCTGAAGCCATTATCCAACCTACGTGGCTGAAGCCATTATCCAACCTACGTGGCTGAAGCCATTATCCAACCTATGTGGCTGAAGCCATTATCCAACCTACGTGGCTGAAGCCATTATCCAACCTACCTGGCTGAAGCCACTTGCCAACCTACCTGGCTGAAGCCACCAAACAATACCTACCAACCTGCCTGAAGCCACTTGCCAACCTACCTGCCTGAAGCCACTTGCCAACCTACCTGGCTGAAGCCACCAAACAATACCTACCAACCTGGCTGAAGCCACTTGCCAACCTACCTGGCTGAAGCCACTTGCCAACCTACCTGGCTGAAGCCACTTGCCAACCTACCTGGCTGAAGCCACTTGCCAACCTACCTGGCTGAAGCCGCATACCTACCAACCTGCCTGAAGCCACTTGCCAACCTACCTGGCTGAAGCCACTTGCCAACCTACCTGGCTGAAGCCGCATACCTACCAACCTGGCTGAAGCCACTTGCCAACCTACCTGGCTGAAGCCACTTGCCAACCTACCTGGCTGAAGCCGCATACCTACCAACCTGCCTGAAGCCACTTGCCAACCTACCTGGCTGAAGCCACTTGCCAACCTACCTGGCTGAAGCCACATACCTACCAACCTACCTGGCTGAAGCCACTTGCCAACCTACCTGGCTGAAGCCACTTGCCAACCTACCTGGCTGAAGCCGCATACCTACCAACCTGCCTGAAGCCACTTGCCAACCTACCTGGCTGAAGCCACTTGCCAACCTACCTGGCTGAAGCCACATACCTACCAACCTGCCTGAAGCCACTTGCCAACCTACCTGCCTGAAGCCACATACCTACCAACCTGCCTGAAGCCACTTGCCAACCTACCTGGCTGAAGCCATATACCTACCAACCTGCCTGAAGCCACTTGCCAACCTACCTGGCTGAAGCCATATACCTACCAACCTGCCTGAAGCCACTTGCCAACCTACCTGGCTGAAGCCACTTGCCAACCTACCTGGCTGAAGCCACCAAACAATACCTACCAACCTGCCTGAAGCCACTTGCCAACCTACCTGGCTGAAGCCACTTGCCAACCTACCTGGCTGAAGCCACCAAACAATACCTACCAACCTGGCTGAAGCCACTTGCCAACCTACCTGGCTGAAGCCACTTGCCAACCTACCTGGCTGAAGCCACTTGCCAACCTACCTGGCTGAAGCCGCATACCTACCAACCTGCCTGAAGCCACTTGCCAACCTACCTGGCTGAAGCCACTTGCCAACCTACCTGGCTGAAGCCACATACCTACCAACCTGCCTGAAGCCACTTGCCAACCTACCTGGCTGAAGCCACATACCTACCAACCTGCCTGAAGCCACTTGCCAACCTACCTGGCTGAAGCCACTTGCCAACCTACCTGGCTGAAGCCACCAAACAATACCTACCAACCTGGCTGAAGCCACTTGCCAACCTACCTGGCTGAAGCCACTTGCCAACCTACCTGGCTGAAGCCACTTGCCAACCTACCTGGCTGAAGCCGCATACCTACCAACCTGCCTGAAGCCACTTGCCAACCTACCTGGCTGAAGCCACTTGCCAACCTACCTGGCTGAAGCCACATACCTACCAACCTGCCTGAAGCCACTTGCCAACCTACCTGGCTGAAGCCATATACCTACCAACCTGCCTGAAGCCACTTGCCAACCTACCTGGCTGAAGCCATATACCTACCAACCTGCCTGAAGCCACTTGCCAACCTACCTGGCTGAAGCCACTTGCCAACCTACCTGGCTGAAGCCACCAAACAATACCTACCAACCTGGCTGAAGCCACTTGCCAACCTACCTGGCTGAAGCCGCATACCTACCAACCTGCCTGAAGCCACTTGCCAACCTACCTGGCTGAAGCCACTTGCCAACCTACCTGGCTGAAGCCACATACCTACCAACCTACATGGCTGAAGCCACTTGCCAACCTACCTGGCTGAAGCCGCATACCTACCAACCTGCCTGAAGCCACTTGCCAACCTACCTGGCTGAAGCCACTTGCCAACCTACCTGGCTGAAGCCACATACCTACCAACCTACATGGCTGAAGCCACTTGCCAACCTACCTGGCTGAAGCCGCATACCTACCAACCTGCCTGAAGCCACTTGCCAACCTACCTGGCTGAAGCCACTTGCCAACCTACCTGGCTGAAGCCACATACCTACCAACCTGCCTGAAGCCACTTGCCAACCTACCTGGCTGAAGCCACATACCTACCAACCTGCCTGAAGCCACTTGCCAACCTACCTGGCTGAAGCCACTTGCCAACCTACCTGGCTGAAGCCACCAAACAATACCTACCAACCTGGCTGAAGCCACTTGCCAACCTACCTGGCTGAAGCCACTTGCCAACCTACCTGGCTGAAGCCACTTGCCAACCTACCTGGCTGAAGCCGCATACCTACCAACCTGCCTGAAGCCACTTGCCAACCTACCTGGCTGAAGCCACTTGCCAACCTACCTGGATGAAGCCAACAAAGAATACCAACCTACCTGGCTGAAGCCACTTGCCAACCTACCTGGCTGAAGCCACTTGCCAACCTACCTGGCTGAAGCCAACAAAGAATACCAACCTGTCTGAAGCTACTTTCCAACCTACCTGGCTGAAGCTAACAACGAATTCCTACCTGGCGCAAGCAAGCAAACTGTCTACCTGGATGGAGATACCACAATCTACCTAATGTGAGTATTTACACACTGTGCTGAAAATGTTCATGTATGTAACTTCTCTGAGTACTAATGTACTATCTCTTTTTCTACTTCACAGAATAGCTGGATAAATACACCTACTTACCTACCGTGCTGAAGCTACTTAACCATACCTTCCATGGCTCAAGCTAACAATACCTACCTGACGCAAGCAAGCTGTCTACCTGGATGGAGATACCACGACCTACCTAATGTGAGTATTAACACACTGTTCTGAAAATGTTCATGTATGTAACTTCATAATACTAATGTACTTTCTCTTTTTCTACTTCACAGAATAGCTGCATGAATCCACCTACTTACCTACCTGGCTGAAGCTACTTAACCATACCTTCCATGGCTCAAGCTAACAATACCTACCTGACGCAAGCTGTCTACCTGGATGGAGATACCACAATCTACCTAATGTGAGTATTAACACACTGTTCTGAAAATGTTCATGTATGTAACTTCATAATACTAATGTACTTTCTCTTTTTCTACTTCACAGAATAGCTGCATGAATCCACCTACTTACCTACCTGGCTGAAGCTACTTAACCATACCTTCCATGGCTCAAGCTAACAATACCTACCTGACGCAAGCAAGCTGTCTACCTGGATGGAGATACCACAATCTACCTAATGTGAGTATTAACACACTGTTCTGAAAATGTTCATGTATGTAACTTCATAATACTAATGTACTTTCTCTTTTTCTACTTCACAGAATAGCTGCATGAATCCACCTACTTACCTACCTGGCTGAAGCTACTTAACCATACCTTCCATGGCTCAAGCTAACAATACCTACCTGACGCAAGCTGTCTACCTGGATGGAGATACCACGACCTACCTAATGTGAGTATTAACACACTGTTCTGAACTTGTTCATGTACCTTACTTCAGAATACTGATGTACTTTCTCTTTTTCTACTTCACAGAATAGCTGCATGAATCCACCTACTTACCTACCTGGCTGAAGCTACTTAACCATACCTTCCATGGCTCAAGCTAACAATACCTACCTGACGCAAGCAAGCTGTCTACCTGGATGGAGATACCACAATCTACCTAATGTGAGTATTAACACACTGTTCTGAACTTGTTCATGTACCTTACTTCAGAATACTGATGTACTTTCTCTTTTTCTACTTCACAGAATAGCTGCATGAATCCACCTACTTACCTACCTTGCTGAAGCTACTTAACCATACCTTCCATGGCTCAAGCTAACAATACCTACCTGACGCAAGCAAGCTGTCTACCTGGATGGAGATACCACAATCTACCTAATGTGAGTATTAACACACTGTTCTGAACTTGTTCATGTACCTTACTTCAGAATACTGATGTACTTTCTCTTTTTCTACTTCACAGAATAGCTGCATGAATCCACCTACTTACCTACCTTGCTGAAGCTACTTAACCATACCTTCCATGGCTCAAGCTAACAATACCTACCTGACGCAAGCAAGCTGTCTACCTGGATGGAGATACCACGACCTACCTAATGTGAGTATTAACACACTGTTCTGAAAATGTTCATGTATGTAACTTCATAATACTAATGTACTTTCTCTTTTTCTACTTCACAGAATAGCTGCATGAATCCACCTACTTACCTACCTGGCTGAAGCTACTTAACCATACCTTCCATGGCTCAAGCTAACAATACCTACCTGACGCAAGCTGTCTACCTGGATGGAGATACCACAATCTACCTAATGTGAGTATTAACACACTGTTCTGAAAATGTTCATGTATGTAACTTCATAATACTAATGTACTTTCTCTTTTTCTACTTCACAGAATAGCTGCATGAATCCACCTACTTACCTACCTGGCTGAAGCTACTTAACCATACCTTCCATGGCTCAAGCTAACAATACCTACCTGACGCAAGCAAGCTGTCTACCTGGATGGAGATACCACAATCTACCTAATGTGAGTATTAACACACTGTTCTGAAAATGTTCATGTATGTAACTTCATAATACTAATGTACTTTCTCGCTGAAGCTACTTAACCATACCTTCCATGGCTCAAGCTAACAATACCCCACGAAGCAAGCTGTCTACCTGGATGGAGATACCACAATCTAAACTAATGTGAGTATTAACACACTGTTCTGAACTTGTTCATGTACCTTACTTCAGAATACTGATGTACTTTCTCTTTTTCTACTTCACAGAATAGCTGCATGAATCCACCTACTTACCTACCTGCTGAAGCTACTTAACCATACCTTCCATGGCTCAAGCTAACAATACCTACCTGACGCAAGCGCTGTCTACCTGGATGGGAGATACCCACAATCTACCTAATGTGAGTATTAACACACTGTTTCTGAAACTTGTTCATGTACCTTACTTCAGAATACTGATGTACTTTCTCTTTTTCTACTTCACAGAATAGCTGCATGAATCCACCTACTTACCTACCTTGCTGAAGCTACTTAACCATACCCTTTCCCTGGCTCAAGCTAACAATACCTACCTGACGCAAGCAAGCTGTCTACCTGGATGGAGATACCACAATCTACCTAATGTGAGTATTAACACACTGTTCTGAACTTGTTCATGTACCTTACTTCAGAATACTGATGTACTTTCTCTTTTTCTACTTCACAGAATAGCTGCATGAATCCACCTACTTACCTACCTTGCTGAAGCTACTTAACCATACCTTCCATGGCTCAAGCTAACAATACCTACCTGACGCAAGCTGTCTACCTGGATGGAGATACCACAACTACCTAATGTGAGTATTAACACACTGTTCTGAACTTGTTCATGTACCTTACTTCAGAATACTGATGTACTTTCTCTTTTTCTACTTCACAGAATAGCTGCATGAATCCACCTACTTACCTACCGGCTGAAGCTACTTAACCATACCTTCCATGGCTCAAGCTAACAATACCTACCTGACGCAAGCAAGCTGTCTACCTGGATGGAGATACCACAATCTACCAATGTGAGTATTAACCACTGTTCTGAACTTGTTCATGTACCTTACTTCAGAATACTGATGTACTTTCTCTTTTTCTACTTCACAAATAGCTGCATGAATCCACCTACTTACCTACCTTGCTGAAGCTACTTAACCATACCTTCCCATGGCTCAAGCTAACAATACCTACCTGCGCACGCAAGCTGTCTACCTGGATGGAGATACCACAACTACCTAATGTGAGTATTAACACACTGTATCTGAAAATGTTCATGTATGTAACTTCATAATACTAATTTACTTTCTCTTTTCTACTTCACAGAATAGCTGCATGAATCCACCTACTTACCTACCTGGCTGAAGCTACTTAACCATACCTTCCATGGCTCAAGCTAACAAATACCTACCTGACGCAAGCTTCTACCTGGATGAGATACCACGAACCTACCTAATGTGAGTATTAACACACTGTCTGAACTTGTTCATGTACCTTACTTCAGAATACTGATGTACTTTCTCTTTTTCTACTTCACAGAATAGCTGCATGAATCCACCTACTTTCCACCTGGGTGAAGCTACTTAACATACCTTCCATGGCTCAAGCTAACAATACCTACCTGACGCAAGCTGTCTACCTGGAGGAGATAAACCACAATCTACCTAATGTGATTAAACACACGTTCTGAACTTGTTCATTACCTTACTTCAGAATACTGATGTACTTTCTCTTTTTTACTTCACAGAATAGCTGCATGAATCCACCTACTTACCTACCTTGCTGAAGCTACTTAACCATACCTTCCAGGCTCAAGCTAACAATACCTACCTGACGCAAGCAAGCTGTCTACCTGGATGGAGATACCACAATCTACCTAATGTGAGTATTAACACACTGTTCTGAACTTTTCATGTACCTTACTTCAGAATACTGATGTACTTTCCCTCTTTTTCTTTTCACAAATACTGCATGAATCCACCTCTTACCACCTTGCTGAAGCTACTTAACCATACCTTCCATGGCTCAAGCTAACAATACCTACCTGACGCAAGCAAGCTGTCTACCTGGATGGAGATACCACACCTAAACCCAAAGTGAGTAATTAAACACACTGTTCTGAAATGTTCATGTATGTAACTTCAAATATACTAATGTACCCTTTTTCTTTTCTACTTCACAGAATAGCTGCATGAATCCCCTACTTTACCTACCGGCTGAAGCTACTTAAACCATACCTTCCAGGCTCAAGCTAACAATACCTACCTGACGCAAGCTGTCTACCCCGGATGGAGATACCACGACTTTCCTAATGTGAGTATTAACACACTGTTCTGAACTTGTTCATGTATTAACTTCAGAATACTTAAATGTACTTTCTCTTTTCTACTTCACAGAACGGATGAATACATTCCTCCGGGGTAAACATTAACCATACCTTCCATGGTAAGTAACAATTACCTACCAGGTAAGGCTTTTGAAATGGGAAAACATTGTCTATTAATTTTTTAAACCTATTTTTAAAAAATAAAAGACAATGGTTTTCCCTTTTTTTGGGGAAAACATTTACTATATAACCTTTTAAAGTCCCCCTTTTTTGTAATTTAAAAATTTGTGCGGGCCCCAGGGAAAGTGGCCCTATGCAAAAAACTTGCAGCGCTTCAAAAATTTAAAATTTACCGCCTTGCTATCTCCTAAAACCCCCGCCCTCCTCCCCGGGCCCGGTTTTAGGGAATAAACCACCCTCTTCAAATTTTTTTTTAAACAGGGGGAGTCATTGTCCTTTCTAGGACCTTGCATGATGTTAGAAATTTAATTTGGGGGTTGGCCTGGATTGGGCCCTCGCCGTGAATTTTATTCGTAAAAAATTGGGATCATTTTTAAAAAGGGCACATGACGCACCCAATGCCCAAAAACATTTTCACCATGCAAGGGCCAAAAGGACCTCGTTTTGGGGTGGGGGGCCTGTGGGGTACTAGGTTTTTTTGGCGCGGAGCCCCGTGGGGGGGGGGTGTATGAGCGGAGCCAAAGTGCAAAAGAGGTTTTGGGGAAGAGCCCTTTTTTAAAAGGTATTGTAACCCGTGGGACCCCCCTCCCCCTGGATTACGTTCTCGCTACTGAAACCCCCCCCCCCCTTTGCCCCAGCATTTTTTTTCCCAAATTTTTTTCTGGGCGCTGTCCATTGGCAGGGCCCCCAAGGGGGGCCCCGATGTTTTCCATACGGGGATTGTCAAGGGGACCGGGGGGGGGGCCCGGGGGGGGGAGAAAAAAAGGGGGATAAAGAAATCCGGTGGGCCCAAAACTCTCCACTTGGCGGGCCACCCATATGGCAGGGGGCTCCCTTGATTGCTTGCTTTTTGGCCCTTTAGGGTGCTTTTGGGGGAAAAACAAAGCATCCTCAGACGCACAAAAAAACAAAATTTTGCATTTGAAGGTTTTTTTAAAAAAACCCAAAGGGAACGCAAATGCATTTTACCCGCCCAATAACAAAATTAAAAGTAACTGTCAAAACAGCCTTCGCTTTCGGCGTCACTGTTTTTGTAAGGGTTCCCTTTTCAAGGCTTTTATTTAAAATTTTTTTAGTTTTGGTACTAAAAAAAACCCCCAATTTTTGCCCATTTTTTCCCCCCAACGGCTGGGACTTTCCACAACCCCATTTTTGTCTATTGGGGTTCGGAAAATGTGCACAAAAAATAATTCTAGCCCCAAAATTACTAAAGGGGGCCACGAGACTTTTTTTGCACTGGGGCCCAAAAAAACCTGGGGTTGGACCCGAAAGGGGTTTAAAATTTAATAATAAACCATACGGGGGAGATTTTTTTCCCCCAAAAACCGCTAAAAGAAGAAAAAACTTAAGGAAGAAAACAGCCAGTTTTGGGATGAGTAAGGGGGGGGAAAAAAACGGCAGGGGGGGAAAAACAATTTGACACTTGGGGCGGAATAGCCAAAAAATTTTCAGGGGAACCCTCCCTTTCAGATGCAATGCCTGGGGGGCCCCCACATCTATTAAAAAATTTAAATTTTGTAATGGAACTTTCCCCCTTTTTTGAAACATACCTTACCCACTAAAAAATTTCTGTACCGACACTTACCGGGTTCACACTTGTGGTGGTCCGATCCCTACTGTCCGCTTCAGGGAGACAAACCCCGAACCCCAAAAAACACAAGGGCGGGGGCTTAAATTTTCCCCCCGACCTTTTTTAGCCCCCACTTTCAACCAGACAGGGCAAACCGGGGCCCACGGGCATCACCTATCAACAGAGGGAATGGTGCGCAAACACAAAGGGTTGGAGAGCATAAAAACCCCAGACCTTTTTGCTCTACGGCCGGGTGTCTGCATGAACGGGCAGCTAGGATCGATTTCCCAAGCATTTTGAAGCCCCCCTTTAAAAAAAAAGTGGTCGTTGTAGGAAAAAAAATTTTAAAAAACCCCTAGTAAAAACATAGATAAAGAACTAATTGTTTGTTTAAAAATACAAAATTAGGTGTGCTGTAAACCCCAAAAATTTGGGCATGTAAAAAAGGGCCCATGCAATTTCACGTTTTTTGCGGGGAAATGAAATTTGTGTATACGGCCGGGCGCGAGGGGGGGTTTTGGGGGTGGGGGGGGGCCCCCCGGGGGTTTTTAGGATGGCCGGTGTCAGGGAGTGGGCTGAGGGTGGAGGGGGGGAAAGGGCGGGGGGCTGTGAGGGGGGGAGGGGTGAGGTGGAGGGACTGAGGCTGGGGGGCATTAGGGTGGGGGGCTGTGAGGCTTGGGGGGAAAAATTTTCTGTCTGAGCATGCCATACGTAAAAGGGCTCCCCAAAAAGGAAGGGAGGGGTTAAAAAAAAAACCTCCCCCCACCCCCCCGTCCCTCCGTCTTCCCCAAGTTCCGGTGGCCCGCCGAGGGGGCCCCTTTTCTGCAACTGTTTAAATGGGGTTGGGTCGGAGAGTCACAGTCACGTGAACCAGGTTTAAACCCTGGAGTAACCTTGGGGTCCCCCGTGACGGACATCAAACCCCCGGTCCTTGACTGCGGAAAAAGCTCTGCAGACACTCGGGGCCCCCCCGGGGGGCCCCCGGGGGAAAAATTTGGGGGAAAAAAGCAGGAGGCGGGGGGCTCAGGGAAGGTAGCATTACCTTTTTTTTTTTTTTTTTTTTTCATAGTGCGGGTTGCGGGCCCGGGTACTTTGGGGCCCCCCCTCCCCCTCGCAAAAACCCCAAAAGGGATGTTGGGTTTAGTGACAAAACCCCCCAATTTCCCCAAAGCGGGTTATAAAGAATGTGCATCTCAAAACAATACCGGCACCTGGCCGGTCCCACAAATTTGGACCGTGCAGGGGACAGGGCGCCTGCCCCCAACTTTTTTCCCCGGGGGGGTCGCAGAGAAACCCCAAATTTCCCCTTTTTTTCCCTGTCAACTGTACCCGGGGGCAACGGGAATAAAAAATTTTTTTAGGTAGGGACAATCCCTGTGCCCCTTGGGGCCCTCCCCCCCTTGGTGCTCCCTGTCCGTGCCCCCGGCCCTTTAAAAAAAGGGGGGGGAGGGGGGGCCCCGCAGGGGCCCGAACGAAAGCTTGCAAACCCTTTCCCACCAGATCCTTTGGGGCACAGTAGAAAAGTCCTCTATGTAGGTAGGGTAATGGGTAGATGTGTGTGTGTGTGTCGTTTCCAAATGTTTTATTAGCCTTTGTGTTGTGAGGTTTTTCCAGTGGCTTGTTTTGTGGGCCCGTGTGTTAAATGTTTCAGTGGGTGTGTCTGGTTTAAGGTTTTGGGTGTTATGGGTGTGTTGAGTTTCCCCAAAAGTGTTGGGGGCTGTCTGTGGTGTTTTGTCAGGTGTGAAAGTAACCAGGGTGTGTGTCTGTCTCAAATGTGTTTTTTTGTTGCTATGTGTGCGTTGGTTTTGTGGGCCCTGTTTTGGGGGAAATTCCCGTGTGGTTTGCCCGTGTTTGTTGTTTGCCAGGGTTTTTGTGTGCCAGTATGTCCTGTTGCATACCAGTGTGTCGGGGGCCGTTGTGGGATATCGAATTATTATGAATATTTGTGTGCATATTGTTGCGTATTCTTCAAACATTTTTCTATCTACCTATTTATTTCATTTTTATCTATTCTCCATTTCTATTTGGGGTAGGGCCAACTTAACATGCCCCCTTTTCCGGATCACGCTAAGCAAAGCCCCGCCTCTGTAACACTACCACTAATTGGGGTGTTTTCCTGTGAAGGGCTGCCCCAGAAACCTGCTGTTTGTTAGGAAAACGTTTTACACTGCCGGGGATTCCTATGAAGCGTAACCTGTAACAGGGGGGTTTTTGTGATCGGCAAAAGGGGGGGCACTGTTAATTATGGCCCTAGCCTTAGCAAATCTATTGTCAAATTCCTTTTTAATTTATTTATCTACCCCCATATCTATGTATAATCTATTTTTTTTTAAAAAAAAGGAGCAGCACAATTTTTTAAAAAAGAAAATGGTTTCCCAAAACCCTAAGGCTGGGGGCACACTTGGGTGGGACCCCCCCTTTTCCCGGCAGACTAACAACTTGGGAATTTTTTGCAATAACGGACACCGAAAAAGGAGAAACTTTCCCCCAAAAGGGGGTTTCCCAAAGGAAAAACCCATAATTTTAAACCCTTTTGCAGCCCCAAAAACAGAGCTCCAGGGGGGTTGCTTTTTAACAGGCACAGGGGAAAAAACTTCCAGGGCAGTGAAACCAATGGGGAAAAAGAGTCTGTGTCGAAGGGGGGGGGGCAGGTCTAGAAAGGGGGAGGGCAGAGAAATGCCCTTTTAAAGTTGGGCCTAGTAAATCGCTGGTTGATGGGGTTTTCCGGTTTTCAGACGGCCGAAAAAAACCCCCCGATGGGCGCCCGGTGGACCGCAGCATCGCTGGGGGGTGACACAAGGGGACGCGCAATCACCGCTCCCCGGCCCCTAAAAAGTTCAGGGAGCTGGGAAAAAATATAAAAAAAACGGGGATCTATTTTTTGCGGGCCTAGATCCCATGATACCCCCTTTTTTACCAGCCCCTTTTATACCGGGGGGGGAAAAAAAGTAAACCCGCAGGGAACAAAGGGGGGCCCCCTTTCCCCCCGTTTCCCCTTTAAAAACAGCCATTAGGGGGACAGGCTGGGAAACCAAAAGGGAAACAACGGGAAATAGGCACGAGCGTTTCCAATACCCGTAGTTTACCATGGATACCCCTGCTCCCGCAAAAGCAGGCGGGGGGCCCCCCGCAGGGGCAAGACATCGGAAAAAAATATTTTAAAAATTTTAAAGATGTCGCAAATCCAAAATCGGGTTTTTCCCGTTGTGGTTGGGAGTGTTGATGTCCAAAACAGGACAAAACCCCTAAACCCCGGTGCAGATCACACAAAAAAAAAAAGTTCAGGGGTTTTTAATTTCACATTTTGTACTTGCTTGAACCTACATGTGCCCAAAAAAGTACCCATGTAAGGGGGTTTCCCGTGGCTCTGTTCCCCCGAAGTACGTGTTTAAGTGCAAAGCAGGGCAATACCCCCACCCCATGCAATCACACTAATCTAAAATTCAGGTTTTTAAAATAAAACATTTTTTGGGAATTGCTGTAACCCGCTTTCAAAAAAATACCCATGTAGGGTTTCTGTGGGCCCGTACCCTGAAGTACGGTTTTTGTGCAAAAACAGGGCAATACCCCTACCCCAGGTTTGGGTCACACTAATCCGACAGTTCAGGTTCTTTTCTTTAAAAAATTTTTCATTTGTTACATTGCTGGGAAAAACCCGAAATTGCAAATTGCCCGATTATGTGCGGGCTTTTGTAAACCCCGGTTTGTGTTTTTTTGCAAAGAAGGGCAATCCCCCACCTCAGGTGCAGTCACACTAATCCAGCAGTTCAGGTTATTGCTTTTAAAAGTACACATTTTTGTACATTCCCGGAACCTGAAAATGTGCAAACTGTAAATGATTAGGTTGCTTTTGGGGGCTTTTTCCCTGAAAACGTGTTTTTGTGCAAAAACGGGCAAACCCCTAAACCCCCCTGCAATCACAAAACCAACGTTCGGGTTTATTGCTTTAAAAGTACACATTTGTTACATTGCTGTGAACCGACAAGTTTCAAATCCGTACCCGATTAGGGGTTTGTGGCCTTTTATCCCTGAATAAAAGTTTTATGTGGGAAAGCGGGAAAAAACCCCCCCCCCCAGGGGCAATACACTAATCCAGACGTTCAGGTTTTATTTCTTTAAATGTAACAATTTTTGTAAATTGCGTGAACCCCGACAGTCAAAAACCGACCTGATTAGGTGTGGGGGGTGGGACCCTGAATAAATGTTTATTGCAAAGCAGGACAATACCCCTACCCCGGTGCAGATCACACAATCCCCCAAAATTTTTTGGGTTTTTTTTCTTTAAAAAAAAAATTTTTTAAATTGGTGAAAACCCGACAGGGGGCAAATCCGTACCTGATGAGGGGGCTTGGTGCTGTATCCCTGAAAAACTGTTTATTTTTTCAAAACAGGGCAATTTTTCCCCACCCAGGCGATCACACTAATCCAGACAGTTCAGGTTTTATTGCTTTTAAAAATACACATTTTTGTTCAATTTTGTGAACCTGACCTGGGCAAAAACTTACCATTAGGTTGCTGTGGGCTGTATCCCCGAAGTATTTTGATGTCAAAGCAGGACAATACCCCCACCCAGGGGCAATCACACTAATCTAAAATTCAGGGTTTTAATAAAAAATTTGTGTAAATTTCGTGAACCCACAAGTGCAAATCCTACCTATGAGGGGTGCGTGGCGCTTATCCCCGAAGTACGTGGGTTTATGTGCAAACAGGACAATACCCCCCACCCCAGGGGGGGAAACACACTAACCAGAAAGTTCATTCATTCTTTTTTAAAAAAACACATTTGGTTTCATTCGTAACCTGACATTCAAAAACTTACCCATGTAGGGGGCTGTGGGTCTGTATCCCGAAGTACTGTTGATTCAAAGAGGGGGAAAACCCCACCTCAGGTGCAATCACATAATCCAGACATTTATTTTATTTCTTTTTAAAAAATTTTTCTTTGTGTAAATTGCGTGAACCTGACATTTTCAAAAAAAACCTTATTTTTGGGGGGCTGTGGGTGCTGTATCCCCGAAGTAAGGGTTTTTTGCAAAACAGGGCAAACCCCTACCCCAGGGGAATCCATAAACAAAATTCAGGGTTTAATACAAAATTTTTGTACTTGCCCGTGAACCTGGGGGTGTCAAATTTCCTACCCGATGGAGGTTGCGGGGGCTGCGTATCCCCCCCAAATACTTTTTTTGCAAAACAGGGGGAAAACCCCCCCCAGGGCAGACACCTAAACCCCCCCAAATTTTAGGGTTTATTTTTTTTTTTAAAAGTACACATTTTTTTTTCATTGCTGTGAACCAAAATTTAAAAACCTTTCCGATGTAGGGGGGCGTGGTGCTTATCCCTGAATACTGTTAGTGCAAACAGGGGAAAAACCCCAAACCCCAGGGCAATCAAACTAAACCAACATTTTTGGTTTTATTCTTTTAAAATTTTTCCCTTTTTTACATTGTTGAAACCCCATTGCAAATCGGGGGCCCATTTGTGTGCTGTGGGCTTATCCCGAAGTAGGGTTTAAATTGGGAAAGCAGGGCAAAAACCCCCACCCAGGGGGCAGATCAACTAATCCAGACGTTCGGTTTTTTTTTTTTTAAAATTTCACATTTGTGTACTTTCCCGTAACCTGACATTTCAAATCCGTACCCGTTAGGGGGCGTGGCTTCCCGTAACCCTGAAATCCTTTTTGAGTGCAAAAACAGGGCAATAAAACCCCCACCTCATGCAATCCCCACTAAACCAACAGTTTAGGGGATTTCTTTAAATGTACCATTTGGGGTACATTGCTGGAACCTACATTGCAAATCCGTACCCCCCAATTTGGTTCTGGGTGCTGTATCCCTGAAGTACGTTTAAAGTTCAAAAAAAAGGGAAAAAAACCCCCCCCCCAGGTCAGAAAAACACTAAAACCAGACATTTTTAGGTTTATTGCTTTAAAAATAAACCCTTTGGGTTTTCATTGCTGTGAACCTCCCTGTGCAAATCCCTACCTATGATGTTTCTGTGGGTGCTGTACCCCGAAGTACTGTTGTGTGCAAAAACAGGAAAAATACCCCCACCTCATGAGATCACACCCCCCCCGACAGTTCGGTTTTATTGCTTTAAAATACACATTTGGTACCTTTCGTAACCTGACAAATTTTAAAACTTACCTTTTGGGAGGGGGCGTGGCGGGTGTATCCCTGAAGACTGTTATGTGCAAAAAAGGACAATACCCCCACCTCGGTTCAGATCCATAATAGACAGTTTTTTGGGTTTATTGCTTTTTAAAAAAACACATTTTGTACCTTTTTTGTGAACCAAGGGGCAAAACCTACCTGATGTAGGGGGGCTGTGGTCTGTACCCCGAATACGTGTTGAGTCAAAAAGGACAAAACCCCCCCTCAGGGGCAATTTCCTAATCTAGAAAATTAGGTTTTTAAGTAACATTTTGTACATTCTTGAAAAACCCACTGTGCAAACCGACCTGATTAGGGGTCTTGGGTGCTGTTCCCCGAATCGGGGTTTATTGAAAAACAGGGCAATACCCCCCACCTCAGGGGCAGACCCCACTAACCAACATTCCCTTTTTTGCTTTTAAAAAATTTTTAAAATTTTTACATTGCCCGTGAACCGACGGGGGGAAATCTGTACCGATTGGGGGTTTTTGGGCGCGATCCCCGAAAAAGTGTTGAAAGTCAAAGCAGGAAAAATACCCCCACCTCAGGGGAGACCCCACTAACTAGAAAATTCAGGGTTTTAATACAAAATTTTTGTACATTCTGTAACCGACATTTCAAATCCCTACCCGATTAGGGGTTCTTTTTGGGTGCTGTTTCCCCCGAAGTAGTGGGTTTTGGGCCCAAAACAGGGCAATACCCCCACCCTTTAGGTGCGCAAAACCAATCCCCGACATTCAGGTTCCTTGCTTTAAAAGTACCATTTGTGTACATTGCTGTGAACCTGACATGTGCAATCTGTACCCGATTAGGGTGGGTGTGGCGCTGTATCCCCGAAGTAGTGTTGGAGTCAAAGCAGGACAATACCCCTACCTCAGGGGCAGATAAAATAATCTAGAAAGTTCAGGTTCTAAGTACACATTTGTGTCATTTCTGTAACCTGACATTTCAAACCTACCTGATGTAGGGGTGCTGTGGCTGCTGTTCCCGAAGTACTGTTGATGTGCAAAGCAGGCAATACCCTAACCCCCGGCAGATCACACTAATCCCGAAGTTCAGGTTCATTGCTTTAAATTTCACATTTGTGTACATTGCTGTGAACCTGACAGTGCAAATCTGTCTGATTTTAGGTGGCTTGGGGTGCTATCCCTGAAGTACTGTTGATGTGCAAAGCAGGGCAATACCCCCCCCTCAGGTAGATCACACTAAACCCGACTTCAGGTTCATGCTTTAAATGTACACATTTTGTGTACTTGCTGTGAACCCGACATGTGCAAATCTGTAACCCGATTAGGTGTGTGTGGCGCTGTATCCCTGAAGTAGTGTTTATGTGCAAGCAGGGCAAACCCCTACCCCCAGGTGCAGATCACAATAATCATGAAAGTTCAGGGTTTAAGCTTTAAAAAAACACTTTGTGTCATTCTGTGAACCCGGAATTATTTTTTAAAGTGAAAAAACTGTACCCGACATAGGTGTACTGTGGGGTATTAAAAACCTAAGTTATGTTTAAAAAAGCCTGTCACAACATCAATACACTTTCAAAATCGCGTGCACATGAGTAGCAGCGATATTGCATTGTCCAATCTAAACAATCATAAATTTATTTTTATGGGCATAAAATTTTTTCTTTCATCTAAAGACATACGATGGTCACCCGCTGGACGCACAGCATCAATGCGTGTCCATGGGGAGAAAGAGATCAGCAAGTCCAGCACCTGTAAACAAGCATGGGCATGGGAAAAAAGTAAACTGCATGTAGAAACATGAACGCTGCTAGCACCCAATGTCTACCCTTTGGTTACCAGACTTCGCCAGCTTAACAACAATAACAGCCTGTAATGAGACAAGACTGTTAACCAAGGGGAACATCATGTTTGTAGGCATCACCGGTGCCTCATACCCCCAAAGTTACCCTTTATTAACACCTTTTCCCCCTTAAACAGTTTATGTTGTTAAGCTGAAAAAGGTTGGGAACCCCAAGGGGAAAATCAGGGATTAGGCAGCATGCCTGGATACATACCCCATTTAAACCTTGGTTTTAAAAGCCTTTTCACGCTTAACGGCTGGGGATCAAGGATGGTGAAAAAGGGAAAACATCGTATAATGGAGGGACATTGGCTACATACACACATTGAAAGGGCCTTTTACAATTGTGTTTTTTAATGATTTTGGGGAAACGGGGAAACCAATTTTTTACAGTATTTTGCCCCTTCATTTAATTTTGTCAGGAGAATGTGTAGATTCTATTTTTTTAAAAGAATCATTAAAGAAAATGGGCAAAAAAATGAAAATTTTGTAAGAATCATTTGTTTTCAAGATCTTTAAAATCGGAAAAAAACGCAATGTGAAAAAGGGGGCCCCCTTGTTTAACAGTACCAGCGCTTGCTAACAGGCGCTGTGGTGTGAGGAAATCGTTTCAACCATGTCGCTGGGCTCGATTTTGGTAAAACGCCCGTGTAATGGGACCTTTTACCACGGCTACATTCTAGGGGGGGCTCAGGGAACTTACTGGGTGCGTAAAACAGGGGACAAGGGTTTTTCTTGTTCGGGGGTACAAAAGGAAAAATGTCTCCATGATTTTACGCAAACCCTAAGTTCCCTTTGCCACCCTAGAAATGTTGGCGTGAAAAGGACCATGACAGATCACCAGCAATCAAACGTCAATGTCCAGCAACCCCGTTTGTTGGTTAGTTCATGTCGACATTGACATTGTGACAGAACCCTTTAAAACCTGTTACACAAAAGTAATTGTGCAAGGGGTTTTCCATCTTTCTTGGGGTGAAATCATGGACCATTTTCCAGTTGTACACTGCCCAAAATGGGGCAATGTGACTTTGATTCCAATGCTATCCTAAATCTGAAAACAATATCAGCACAATTTTGGTGGTTTTAACAGCGCCTTTAAGGTGTATAACACAACAAACCCCTACTTCAGGCACAAAATAACATTCATGTTCTGAGCAGGTTTTTACAAATGGTACTTTTACAGCTCTGAACCTGAAAGTATGTTACTGCAACGCCGTACCTGATGTAGGTGTATTTTGGGGTGCTCTGTACCTCCACTATTGTATGTTCCACATAGTTGAGGTACAGAGCCATCAGTTTTAAAAAACAGACCAAAAAAAATTTTTTTTAATTGGAAAATAAAAATAATAAAATTAACATTTCAAAAATACAAACGTTAATATTAAAAAATTAAGCAAAATTAAATATTTGTTTTTTCAAGTTTAAAAATGAAAAAAATTATCTACAAAATTGTCATATCACAAAGAAAAAAAAAAAAGTATACTGTGAAAGCTCAATTAAAGGGGTGCAGCAACAGGGGAGGGGAGAGCAGGGACAAAACCCAGGGGGACGGACATGCAGCAGAGTGGGGGAAACAAAAGAGTCAGGAGAAGGACTGGAGCTGAAGAAAGGGGGGAAGAGGGGGGGCAGCAAGTGACGTGCCTAAAGAAAGGGGGGGAAAAGGGGGACAGCAGAGTGACTGTAGCCTGGACAAAAGAGGGTGGGGCAGGGGTGTAATACACAATCGTTGCAAAATTAAAACACCATTTGTTATTTTAAAAAGGTAAAAAAAATTATTTTTAAATTAAACTTTAATTTTCACATTACACTCGCAACATTGCATCAATTTCATTTGCAATTTTCTATTTTAGTGGGGAAAACGACACATTATTCTATTTTAACCCGTAACAAAAAATTAAAAAATTTGTTCTGTTTCACGACCCAGCAAATTTTACAGGAAATTGCATGCAAGTTGCAAATCAATGGTACCCTAATAAAAAATTTTTTTAATTTTTAACATTTTTTATTTTTTTTTTTTTTTTGTTTTTTTTTTTAAAATATTGAAAATAATTAAAACATTCAAAAATAAAAAGAAAATTAAAAAATGTTCAATTATCTTTTAAAAATGAAATTTTAAAACATCACTTGAAATTTTTTGTTCAGTGAAATCATAAAACTTATTCTATTTGAAAACTCAACAAAAAAAAAAAAAATGTGTCCCTGTTTCACTTTACACAAAACAAATTTACGGTGAAATTGCAGCAATTTGCAACGTCTAATGGACCCTAAAAAAAATTTTTTTTAAAAATTTAACATTTTTTTTATTTTTTTTTTAATTTTTTTTTTTTTTTTTTTTTTTTTTTTTTTAAAATTTTAAAATAATTTAAAAAATTTCAAACATAATATGACAATTAAAAAAAAGTTTAAATTATCATGTAACAATGAAAATGTTTAAAAATCAAAACCCAAAAAATTTATAACTAGTACAGCTATTTTTAACATTTTCTTTTCAAAAAAACACTTTCTAATGTCAAATAAATAAAATTTCACATTCAAATTTTGTACAAAAAACATAACCGGCAAGAAATTATAACAAATTTAAACCATTTCATCCTGCCATGAAACTCTTCCCCCTCAGACATAAAATAATGGGCAAAATTTTTCTCTAATTTTTGAAACAGCCAGATTTTTCTACGCGACGTGTTCGGTAGTCCTGTAAAGGGTGTTGCAATGGATCACGGTCCAAATGAAATTTTTCTTGGCCCAAAAATATTATGCAGAACCACAAGGCTTTTACAATGTTCCACGACTTGGCTGCATTTTAGCCTTTCCCAAAAAACGCCATTTTGCGGTTAAAAATCCAAAAGGCATTTCCCCCACTCTTTTTGCCCTTTTTAGTCTGTAATTTTAAATTCCGTTTTGCATTTCACAATCCCGGCTGGCATAAGGCTTTAAAAGGGGTTTTCGCACATTTGAAAAAACCCATTGCTACAATTTCGAAGGGGATAGGGGGTTCTCTGTGGCGCAGAGGCCTGGGGGTGGAATGTCAAAGTTCTGGTATAAAAACCCGGGGTCCCCTGGGAGATTGCTTAAAAACCTGGGAGCATTTGATCGCCATAAGCCCCAATGTCAACGCAACAAAGCGAATTGGGAATCCGCGATCGCCATCAGTACATTGAAAAGTATTTTTTATAATTAAGTATTCAGAAAGCTCCCCCGCAGGTTTAAGAACCGGATGGCTTGCCGTCCAGAGCTCCCCAAAGCAGTTTGGGAAAATTTGGTGCTCTTCAAACTTGGCACAGATGACATCCCGGTCCCTCGCGGGGGGGCAGGGGGGAATTCCGGGTGCAACAGCCCACAGTCTTTGCAGGGTTTCCCCTTTACAATTCCGAAATCGTTTAAATTTTTAAACCGGGAATTGGAAAGTGAAGTGAAGACATTTTTTTTTTTTCCACTTCCCAGAAACCCTGAAAAATAAAAAAAAACAAAAGTATCATACTTTGAAAGTTAAAAGACCACAAAATTAACTTTTTGAGAAATACAAAAGTACAAAATAAAAAGGGAAACACAATAATTATCATGGGAAGGGGAAAAAATGATCAACCCCACATTTACATAAAAGCAAAAAAAGGGAAATAATCATCACACTACAGTTTTTTTAAAAAAATTTTTTAAAAATATTAAAAAATAAAAAATATTGCTTACTATGTAAAATATTACTTCAAGCACAAAGACACAAAAAAACATTTTTTTAATGGCAGGGGGGCCCACCCCCAGGGGTGATGCACACGAAATTCAAAAAAAACAGAAAGTTACTTTTTACATCACAGCAAGATGAGGTTTTTGAGGCAATCAAACCAATGCAGCGCCACATCTGTACCCATCAACATAACAGACAAAAATTTGTGTCACATGCAACAAGACCCATGCATTCTATGCTCTTCGCTCCTTTGCAGCAAGAGCGTTCGGCAATGCGTCAGAAGCAGGAATTGCTTAAAGCAATAAAAAACACAAAAAAAAAAAGGTTTTTTTTTTTAAAGTTTGCAAGTGACTCATCTGCTGCAACCGTCAAAAACGTCCTTAAGCAAAGGAACCACAAGCACAAGACACAAAGCATGGTATTGCTACATCCAGCATGCAATGGGCTTATGTGGGCAATGCAGCACCACATGGCAGATATGCAGCAAACATCTCTTGAAGCAGATGTGGAAACACCATAAAAAGAACAGCACAGCTGCAACAATTAAAAAAAAAAAAATTTAAAGTAATTGCACTTTGACATACAATAAAAGACACATTCCACAGCCGTGTTTAAAAAGCCCAAAATACCAACACTTTCACTCATAATACAAGGATTTATAAACAGATAAATGAAAAAAAAATTCAATTTGAAATAAAAATAAAATAAAAAAAAGTTAACAGGGTTAAACTTTTGTTCACTTTTTCATTCCACTGTGAAAACGTTCTGCGTATGGCATCCGCAATCTGAGCGCACCCCCAAACCTTATGTTTATAAGGAAGCACACGTGCTGCACTTGACTGCGCATGACCGTGCACTCCCCTTCACTGCCATAGTGATTTGTGTGCAAAAATAAAACATAGTCTTTTCCACACCGGGAACGCATGTTACATTCCTGTTGCGGACGACATGTGTGATTTTTGCGCAAACATACATCTGCACACAAAATCACATATGGCAGCCCAAGGGGAGTGACGCAGTCAAGAGCACACTGTGCACTCCCATTATAAACATAGGGCTTGCATGGCGCACTCAAAATTGCAGAGCCTCTTACCAGAACACTGCGGAGTGGTACACAATGTGAACCCACTCTTTACTGTTGTCAAACATTGTACTGTGAATGAAGTGAACACAGCTGCAAGATGATGTTTTTTGCAGATCCAGAATGAGACACAGCATCATACAGATCATCCGCATAAAAGCTGACTTGTGGCTACATAACAAGCCCCATGCATTGTGTATTTGCTTGAAGTCCTTTGCATCAAGTGTGGTTTTTGCTTTGGGGCATCGGAGGATGCACTTGTGGCGGGAAAAAAAAAATTTAAAATCTCTTTTTTTTGGTTTTTTTTTAAATTACACAAAGACACATCAGCCACATCTTCCAGCACAAACCCCTGCCTGCCATAAAAAAACACAAGTAACCACACAACACATGGCCTTTAAAGCATCCAGCCCACTCAGGCCCTTATCAGCCAATTCCAAAAATGCAGCACCCACATGTCGGATCAGCAGACAAATTCACCTTATAATGATGTTAAAAGGGCCCAAATTTCATGAACACTAGGGGGGAGCACATCCCACCCAGTGTGCATAAGACCTTACATTAATACAAATGCAGTCACTTGCACAACACTATGGGGGGAGCATGAGTCCCACCCACAGTGTCAGACACCCTTACATTTTGAAGGCTGGGGTTTACATTTGGAGGACCCAAACGCAGCATTCTGCAGAGGGGTCCGCAATGTCAACGCAGCGGCACCAAGCTCCTTCTTTATAATGGGAGTGCACGTGCTGGGCTTGACAGGCCATACCATGCGATTCCATTCACTCCAATATGTTGTCTGTGCGTAGGCGGATACCTCGCACAAAATCATAACAGTCTCTTCCGCACCAGGACGCAACATGTTGTGTCCCTGGGTGGACAGAGTGTGTGATCTGTGCATAGGCGTCCGCCTGCGCACAGATCACATATGGGAGTAATGGGTGCGCACGGTCTGCCCCTGTCAAGCGCAGCACCGGGCGCTCCCATTATAAAGATAGGAGCTTGCAGCCGCTGCGCACACATGGGGATTCCCCTCCGCTGAACACTGCGGAAAAGGGGAAAGCTAATGTGAAGGGAACCATACTAAGCAGTCACTTGCATGAACACTATGGGGGAGGGATGAGTCCCACCCACAGTGTGCATGTCGCCTTACATTAATACTAATGCAGTCACTTGCACGGACACTATGGGGGTAGCATGAGTCCCACCCACAGTGTGCATGACACCTTACATTAATACTAATGCAGTCACTTGCACGGACACTATGGGGGTAGCATGAGTCCCACCCACAGTGTGCATGACACCTTACATTAATACTATGCAGTCACTTGCACAGACACTATGGGGGTAGCATGAGTACCACCCACAGTGTGCATGACACCTTACATTAATACTAATGCAGTCACTTGCACGGACACTATGGGGGTAGCATGAGTCCCACCCACAGTGTGCATGACACCTTACATTAATACTAATGCAGTCACTTGCACAGACACTATGGGGGAGCATGAGTCCCACCCACAGTGTGCATGACGCCTTTAAATTAATGATAATGCAGTAAAAGGCAATTTTTCACATCAGCAGCACAGTGATATTTTTGGCCATAAAAGAGGTGATGCTGCATCTGCCTGACCACACACATAATGCCCAACTTATGGACTGAATACGGCAAGCCCCATACATTTTGTATGGTGCCTGCGGTCATTTACAGCAAGTCACATTCTGGCAGGTGCATCAGATGCAGCTCTTGTGTCCATAAAAAAAAAAAAAAAAAAAAATCAAAGGTATTTCCATTTTGTTTATAACTACAATTGTGACACATCTGCAGCACCTGCCAGAACTACACTTGACGCGAAGGACCGCAAGCAACATACACAATGCATAGAGCCTGTGATGCAAATCAGCCATTATACAGCAAATGCAGCGCCACCTTCTCACACAAACATCATATTTCTGCAGATGTAAAAAACACAGAGCATGACTGCAAGAAAAAAAAAACATCATTTCATGTTTTAAAACATGAATTTTTAAGGCTGGCTTCAGACTTGAAGATGCATCTGCAGATTTTTGCAGATGCATCTGCATACATACCACGGCCCCTATGTTTATAATGGTGAGCACAGCGGTCTGCAGATGCTTGCGGACCGCCGTGCGCTCTCATTGCCCGCCATTATTGATCTGTGCGCACGCAGATGCCTGTGCACAAATCACACACTCTCGCCTGCACCAGGGACACGACATCTCGGGTCCATGGTGTGGCCAGGATTGTGTGATTTGTGCACAGGCATCCACGTGCGCACATATCAATAATGGCGGGCAATGAGAGCGCACGGCGGTCCGCAAGCATCAGCAGACCGCCGTGCGCACAATTATAAACATAGGGGCCGCGGTCTGCATGCAGATGCTTGCAGATGCATCTGCAAAACACTGCAGATGCATCTGCAAGTCTGAAGCCAGCCTTAGTTATAGAAAAATAACCACTGCAAACAGTCACAAAACACAACCAGTGTGCACAGCGCCAAAAACAACACGTTCATTCACAATATAATTATTTATCAACTGTTTAAAAAAAAAAACAGCTGACAAATAATTATACAGTGAATGACCAATAGATATAAAACATTGTATGTCTGCAAAAAAAAAAAAAAAATATTGCACTATGCAAATTAAAAAAAAAAAATCAAAAACCACAACCAGTGTGAACAGCACCATAAAGCAAAACCTACATTCATAATACATTTATCAACAGTTTATATAGAAAAAAATAGAAACAAACATACTGATCAATGATAATTATACGGTGAATGACAAAATCAAAAAGCGTGGCTGCAACATAAGCAGTCAAATGCACTATGAGAATTTAAAAAAAAAAAAATTACAGTGGCCATAGCCACCAAAAAACAACACATTCGTTCACAAGAACATTATTTATCAACAGTTTTGAATAAAAACATAAGATTTAAAAAAAAAAAAAAAAATCTACAGTCAATGACCAATACATAGAACATGACTACAAGAATAACAGCCATGAATACTTACAATAATGCATTTTAAAAAAATAAAGCCAATGAAAAAAAATAAATTATTAATAATATATATACACACAAACGCACAGTACAATAAAAAAAATCCGTTCTTTGTAAATAAACTTAGGACCAGTTTACTAAAAAAAAATATATATCTATATTTTAAAAAAATATTTAATTAAAAATAAAAAATTCGACTCTGAATAACAACAAACATAAAAAAGTCTACATTTTAAAAAATGCGCTCTATTTAAAAAGAAAAAAGTGAAAATAACTACAAAAACACGCCAATAAGCATTTAAAAAAAACAAAAAAAACTTGCATTACCTTAAAGTCACCATTAGTCGCTCCTCTGCAGAAATCGCCCGCCGGAATCTGGTGTCTTCTTTGGTGATGAGTCCTCGAACGCGTCCAAGAAGTTCGTCAAAACTTTCGATGGTCATCCGAAGATAGTCCCGGAATTTATCAGGATGGTTCCGCAGTTCTTCGTATAAAGTGCAGAACACACCACGAGTCATTCGCCTTGATGTGATGGGGTGCACCCAAAATCGCCGCCGTCTCTGTCGCAGTCTTTGTCTTCGTCGCTCATTGTGGTATGCAAGTCCCACAACGCGTGCAATTGCGAAAACCCTTTTAAAATGGGCATCCAATGCACGGAACGACATCGCCATCTTGCAGTAAAATTCCGGAGAAAGATGAAAGTCCAGGAAATGCAAAAATGCAGAAAAAAAAAAATAAAAAAAAAATAAAATCCAGGGAATAAAAGACAATCCACGGAAATCCAAGGAAAATAGGTCCACAATCCAAGCAGTGTCCACTCCAAAAACTGGCAAAGAATGCTTGGACAACAAAAAAAAAAATTTCTTTATATACCTGTGGGCGGGTACTTAAAGTGCGGGAAAAAACCGCGTTTGCCGCACTTGCGGCACACTTGCGGCACACTTGCGGCAAGAATGCGGCAAGCCCCATTCATTTCCTATGGGACTTGCGGCACTTGCGGCAAGTGCGGTTTTTTTACAAATTTCAACGCCAGTTGCGGCAATGCGGATTTTACCGCATTTGTGCCGCAACTGGCAAATGCGGTTACATGCGGATTTTACCGCAAGTGACAGTTGCGGTATGAATGCGGTATTAACGGTCAATACCGCAAATGCCGCGAATTATGAAAAACGCTGATGTGAAAGGGCCCTAAGGGCTCATTAAAAAGTCCTTTTTCACCGCAATTTTTTTGTGTGCTGCCTGATTTTTCACCATATATATCCCTCGCAAATTTAATCCCTACCATGATGTCTCTCCCCCCAAATGCTGTCTCTCCCATCCTGTGCACTGTCTCTCCTCTCTCTGTGCATGTCTCTCCCCTTGTGCTGTCTCTCCTCTCTCTGTGCAGTCTCTCTCCCCTGTGCGCTGTGTCTGTCTCTCCAATGAGCCTGTCTCTTAGGCTGGTTTCACACTGCGGTCAGGTCAGGTCAGATCAGGTCAGGTTTTGTGTTCCAAAACCAGGAGAGGAACTTGCAGAGAAAAAGTATAATTGAAAAATTGACACCTGTTCTAGGTTTTGGAGTCACTCCTGGTTTTGGCACACAAAACCTGACCTGATCTGACCTGATCTGACCGCATTGTGAAACCAGCCTTACCTGTGCTTGTTTCCCTCCCTGTGTGCTGTTTCTCTCCCCTACACCTGTCTCCTTCCTGTGTGCTGTGTCCCCCCTGCGCACCTATAACCCCCTGCGCACCTGTCTCTCCACTGCACCTGTCACCACCTGCATGCTATCTTCCCCCTGCGCCTGTCCCCTCCCCTGTACGCTGTATCTCCCACCCCTCACACTGTCTCCCCCCTGCACGCTGTCTTTCCCCCGCACGCTGTCTCCCCTTCTGGTGTAATTTGCCCCTGACAGGGCTCCCTGAGTGCTGCCCCACACCCCACCCTCAGGGGCCCCTGAGTGCTGCCCCCACACCAGGGGGCCCCCTGAATGCTGACCCCACACTGGGTGGAAGGGGCCCCTGAGTGCTGCCCTCTCACTGACGGGACCCTCAGGGGCCTCTTAGCACTACCTCACCCTCCTCCCTTATAACCTTAGTGGCAGCCGCTGATCTCAGACTCAGCCTGTAATGTAGTGAGAGCTGCAGTTGCTCTATTTCCTCTGTGTGCAGCCATACAGGAAATAGAGTGGCTGCAGATCTCACTACATTACAGGCTGAGTCTGAGATCAGCGGCTGTCACTAAGGTTAGAAAGGGGAGAGGGGGAGGCCACGCTAAGGGGGCCCCCAAGGGTGAGGTGTGGGGGCAGCGCTCAGGGGCCTTTGTTAGACTAGGGACACACTTACATTGTGACTCTAGCCTTAAGCAAGTGCTAAATACTTAGACATCTCCGCCGCAGCGCATAGCATTTAATGCTATGCACTGCCAGACAACAAAGCCCATAGAAACCCGCTGTTTACCTTGCCAACCACAGTTGGCAAGGTAAACAGGGGGTTTCTATCGGCTCCGTTGTCTGGCAACACATAGCATTAAACGCTATGCGCTGCAGCGGAAATGTCTAAGTATTTAGCGCTTGCGTCAGGCTATGGTCAAAATGCAAGTGTGACTTTAGCCTTAGCGCTCAGGGGCCCAGTGGGCCCTCTCCCAGCAGTCCGGGCCCGGACATCCAGTTGGCGTAACAACCGCAGTGGCAGGGGTTACAGGGGCCCGGCGCCGGCCAACCCCTGCGCCTGATTTACATGGGTGTGCATTCCTGAGGACGCACATCCATGTCACTGTGTGGCAGTCTGCCTGGCTGATCCCCAGGTGGCTGATCACTGCGTGCTGCACCGTGATGAGGTCATGTGACCTCATCACAGTCAGGACGAAGCTGCAGGCAAGAGCTCCATTCAGGAGCAGAAGAGCCTCCACAGCTTCTGGAGAGGGAGAGAGGAGAAGGGAGTGTGTGTGTCTGTGTGTAGGGCTGTACAGGGTGCAGTGTCTGTGTGTAGGGCTGTATAGGGGGCAGTGTGTCTGTGTGGGGGCTGTATAGGGGGCAGTGTGTCTGTGTGTGTCTGTGTGTGTGTGTTGGGGGTGTACAATGGGCAGTGTGTCTGTGTGCACGGGGAGCTGTATAGGGGGCTGGGTGCCTGGGTATGGGGGGCTGTACAGTGAGCAGTGTGTCTGTGTGTGTGTGGGAGCTGTACAATGGGCAGTGTGTCTGTGTGTTTGGGGGGCTGTACAGGGGGTAGTGTGTCTGTGTGTGTGGGGGGCTGTACAGGGGGTAGTGTGTGTGTGTGGGGGGGGGCTGTACAATGGGTAGTGTGTCTGTGTGTACAGGGGGCTGTATAGGGGCAGTGTGACTAGATAGGGGGAGGCTGTACAGTGAGCAGTGTGTGTGTGTGTGGGGGGGGGCTGTACAATGGGCAGTGTGTCTGTGTGCGTGGGGGAGCTGTAAAGGGGGCAGTGTGACTGGGTGAGTGGGGCAGGTTGTACAGGGTGCAGTGTGTCTGTGTGGGGAGGATGTATGCTATATGGAGGGCTATGAGACGGCATTATTGCGGTATACTATATGAAGGGCTGTGATGCTGCATTATATGATATGAAGGGCTGTGATGCTGCATTGTATTATCTGGAGGACTGTGACACTGTATTGTATTATATGAAGGGCTGTGACGGTGTGTTATATTATCTGGAGGGCTGTGACGCTGCATTATATTATATGAAGGGCTGTGACGCCTCATTATATTATTTGGAGAGCTTTGACGCTGCATTATATTATATGAAGGGCTGTGACGCCACATTATATTATCTGTAGGGCTATGAGGCCGCATTATATTATCTGGAGGGCTAGGAGGTGGCATTGTATTATATGACAGGTTATGAGGTGACATTATATTATATGGATGCCTATGAGGCTGCATTATTCTATGTGGAAGGATATGAGGCTGCGTTTTACTATATGGATGGCTATGAGGCTGCATTTTACTATATGGAGGGCTATGAGGCTGCATTATACTATATGGAGGACTGTGAGGCTGCATTATACTATATGGAGGGCTGTGAGGCTGCATTTTACTATAATGGAGGACCATATATACCAGGATAAGGGTATATTCCAGAAGGAGGACCATAATATAGCAGGATGAGGGACATTAATACATAATGAAGGGGAAAGGGGTCAATTCGTGAGTCTTTATAGAATTTTACATGGGTCCCATACATCTGACCAATGTGGGCGCGCGGGGGAAGGGGGGGCACAGGTTCAAATTTCGCACCAGGGCCCTTCAGACTCTAGTTACGCCACTGCGGACATCTGTTCATGACCTCTAGCTGAAGTGCACTTTGGGTATGCAACAGGACAATGATCCAAAGCACACCAGAAAGTCCACTTCTGAATAGCTTAAAAGGAAACTCCAGTGAGAGAAAACTTTTTAGTACAGTACCTGCCCTGCTACATGATGAGACAGAGCTGTACACTGCGGTTCTAGATTCTATAGATCTCTTATAAATCGATAAAATCATACCTGCTCCTCTGCTCTGGCCCCCACCTCATGGAACATAGAATCTTCAGTATGAGAGCTTCATGCAGCAGCAGAGAACAGGAGGTGTGTCAGAAGGTGTAGATGCTGGGAGCTGCAGGATCAGCCTACATTCCAGTGAGGAGTGATGATGATGATTCATTTAAAGTTGGAACAATAAAAAGATACCATGTTCATATGGGGAAGGGGAGACCATGCAGAGATGAATTGATCAATATAATGATTTGCCTCTGCTCGTATCCTCACAATAACATTACACATTATGTATCATCATATAGCAGAGCATGTATCTGTGTCTGCTTGGTGACATGATTGCTATTTGAAGCTTGGACCCCCTCTGTCACATACAATCCAGCTACTGGTATATTATTATATGTGTGAGTATGGGGCTGGCAGCCATGCCCCCTGCCACACCCTCTCACTATACAGAAATGTGAGGGGGTGTGAATGTAGGCTGATCCTGAAACTCCAGCATCCACGCTCCTGACACACCTCCTTTTCTCACCAGCTGCATGAAGTTAGCTTGCAGAGATGCTAGGTTCCATGAGGCGGGGGCCAAAGCAGAGGAGCAGGTATGATTTTATCGATTTAAGAGGTCTATAGATCCTAAAGCTGCAGTGTACAGCTCTGCTTCATCATGTAGGAGGGCTGGAACTGTACTAAAAAGTTTTCTCTCACTGAAGTTCTCCTTTAATCTGATGGAGATCCTGTGGCATTACCTTAAAAGGCAGTTCATACTTGGAAACCCTCCAGTATGGCTGAATTACAATAAATCTACAAAGATGAGCGGTCATAATTCCTCCAGAGCATTGTAAAAGACTCATTGCCAGTTATCGCAAACACGATTGCACTTGTTGCTGCTAAGGGCATCCCAACCAATTATTAGGTTTAGGGGGCAATCACTTTTTCACACAGGGCCTTTTAAGTTTGGAATTTTCCCTTAATAATAATAAAGATCATCATTTATAAACTGCATTTTGTGTTTACTTGTGTTATCTTTGTCTAGTATTTACAATTGGTGATCTGAAATATTTAAGTGCGAAATACACACAAAAGAATAAGAAATCAGGAAGGGGGCAAACACTTCTTTCACACCACTGTATATACTGAACATCACCAATGAATCCGCACGTCACTCAAGTCACTACTAATACTAGATTAGCCTCGGCACACTCAACTAATAAAAAATGGAAAGGAAGAAATGTTTCTTTATGCTGATAATTTTATTGTACAGAAACGAAATCATCCCACGTTTCGGCTCAACATGAGCCTTCCTCAGGGAATTGAGCTGAATTAAACATAACAACAAAAAGAAGTCACAATTTTGTTCAACATAAATGCAAAATACATGTTAACAGAAAAAACCTACATGCGGTGTATGGTACAAAATGCTGGAGTGTGGTGAAATCCATAGCGTGCGCACTAAAATATGTGGTGGGCACGTCCGTAAGTGAA